>CANYBF011258054.1:0-17252 GCA_948192965.1 Dalechampia spathulata | reverse complement strand
CTTCTGTAGCGAAATCGCTACGGAATTTGCGACGGAAGTATTTCCGTCTCTAAACAGCTACGGAATTTGTGACGGAAACACTTCTGTAGCGAAATCGCTACGGAATTTACGACGGAAGTATTTCCGTCGCTAAATCGCTACAAAAGCACATTTTCGTCGCTAATTTGTCGCAAATCCGTCGCTATTTAGCTACGGATAAATTCCGTAGCGGATTTCCGTAGCAATATCGCTTGTTTCTTGTAGTGTATTAAGGACTATTTCTTACTGTTAAAGCAAGTTATTATCACCATTAATAAGTATAAAGATATTTACCAAACAGTTTAAAATTAATCAACTACTTATTAATTTTGTTACAGTTTAAGTTATAATCAGTATTATGTTTATATTTTGCAACTTAATTTAGTTTCTGTTGAAAATTAGTTGCTATTAAGTCATAATTTAATATGACTATCTTAAATATATGATAACATAACTCTATGGATATCATAATACTGATTACTTCTTAATATCCTATCTATATAACTCTAACAGTTCCTTATTACTATTTCTATCTGATCTGAATTTCTGTTATCAGGTTAAGTTCAATAATACCTTAAGCATTTAGAAAATATTCAATTCCAGAATTCATTTAAATCAGAAAATAATCAGTTCTTAAATAATTTCCTGCTAACTGATTCTTAAAAATCCTGTTAACTTAAGACCAATAATTAATCAAAATATAAATCTCTTAATAAGCCTAATATTAGTTAATTATAATCCTTAATGAACTTAACTTATAATCAGTGATTATAAAATTTACATTCTAACTTAATCATTCTTCTATTATTCATACTTAGTCTCAGGTATAATGTCATTAAATATAATTGTTTAACATTTAATCATTTAATCCTGCTTAAAACAATATTATTACCTTAATATTTCAATTAGATTCAACGTATCTTAACATATTCAATATTCCTGTCTAAAGTATTACCACAATTCATATTCTTAATTAACACTTAACTTATTCAATTTAAATATATATATATCTAATCATTAACTTAGTACATATATATGAAATCAACTAAATAGATTTATTCTATGATTCAAGCATACTCAGTCTTTTAAGTATTCTATTACTCTTGTTAATGTCCTTACTTAAATTCTCATCATAATAGTATCTTATCTCTTAATTATTCACTTAATAATCTTCTTAAATCATTTATTATTCTTAAATCAATAATCATTTAAATCCATATTACAATTATAGCATATATTTCATTTAAAATCTCCTTAACCTTAGCAAGCATTCTAAAGTTACTTATATCATAACTTAGCTTAATTCTCATTCTATCATTCCTTAAATAAACTTTTAATAACACTTATGATACTTAAATATCCTTTTTAGTTCCTAATTCAAACTCACTATAAGTTATATTTAACCATCTCAAATTATACCTCCTCATAAGCTTAATTTAAATCAACTTCCTTTGACTTATATTAATCTCACATATACTATTTATAATAACTTAATGAAACCTTTAAAATACCACTTACTTACTTAATTGAATATCCATTTTGTCCATTATTTCCAATATGGCCAAATACTCACAAATCTTAACATTTAAAATTTCAATTATTCTAAAATCCACTTTACCTCATTTTATTTAATGTTAACTTAATAATTCTTCATATTACCTTCATTGAAACTTTAATTCTTATGTCATAACATTTAATTAAATTAACATATTCCATAATTCATAATTTTCAAAGTCCATACACACTAGCAATGAGAATTAGGCCTTAATATGATCAACATGCTTACCTTATGCGTACTTAAGTCCAAATTTCTTTAAATCCTTTATTAACTTAACTTTAAAACATCATTTAACTTTAATTAAAAGTAATTTTATTAAGTCATACTTAAATTTTACCATTAAAGTCAAAATTATTAAGTCATATATTCTTTAAGTGACAATAAACCTTAATTCCTCCATTTTTAACTCATCTTAAGCTTATTTTTCTTATTTTCTTTATTATTAATCTTTTATTTTTAGTAATTTATCATCTTAATCTCTTTTTAAACTTAACAACTAGTAAATTCTTCTTTGAAAATTTTGGCCTAAATGAAAAACCATGACACACACCTACACAAACACCCAATACTTTATTTCATGTGTCTTTACAATCTTAAGCCTTCTAATCAATTAAATAAAAATAAAAAATCATCATATAAACTATATACCATTCAGCCAGAAACTTAAACCCATCCAAAAATTTATAAATCACATAAATCTAATATTATTTTATACTTACCAAGTCACCTTTCAAACTATATAACCCAAATTTACACTAAAAGTGACTCCTTTGGCTCTTAAGCTTCAGATTTAGTATGGTTCTCCACCATTTGACTTCCTCTTTGTAGATTTCTAACTCAAATCAACATGCATACACTAAAATAAGTTAGATCTAAATAAACAAAGAAGATTTAGTTCAAAAAGATTTTGGTTTTCTTAAGAAGAGCCTTAAACTCATTGATTTACTACTTAATCTTAAAGATATTTATAAAAAGGCTTTGGTCACCCCTTTAATGGCATCTAACATGCATGTTCTTGACTTCAACTTGAAGATCCAGAAGTAGCTTATTGTAAAACGTAAAAAGAAGAGAAAAGTTGCGGCTTTAGCTTGCTTTTAAGAGATGCACATGCGCACTTTAAGAGAATGAAGAAGAAATGGATGAATTACTTCTAAAACTTGATCTAAACAAATAAATTCTTCATTATACTTGAATTTTGGAGAGGATTTAGTGAGGAAAAGCTACAGTTGGTGTCTTTGAAGAAGAAAGAAAGTAGGGTATGAAAAGAAGTTGAAAGAAAGAAGAAGATAAGAAGATAAGAAGATTTTGCATGAATGGAGAGAAAAGAGGATGGGGCTGTTGGCCAAAATGAGTGGAGGAATGAAATACAGACCTAATTTTCCCTAAATGACAGATAAATTTCGTTTGGAATGCACCTTATTTGGAAAATTTCCATTTTAGTCCCTATATTCCTCTAAAAGGTCATTTTAACCCTTAAACTTATTCATTTTTATATTTTGCTTAAATCCACCAATAAAATTCCTTAGATTTCATATTATACACTCTAAAATATCATATTTTAATTATAAATACCTTCCAACAATTTTTCCATACCAATTTATTTAATATTCTTACACTCTCTCTCCATCCACTAACACCACTCCCTAAACTACTTTTCCAATTTCCCACACAACTTTTCCAAATACCAATCCCACTTTCATTTAATTATTCCATTTAAAATATATTCTAATTTATTCTATTTTCATACTTATTTATCTATTTATTATCTTCCATAACACTAATTTTCTTATTTTCTAATTATGATATCATTTTTAACAATTATGACATCATAATGTCAACCTAATTAAAATTATTAATTCTACCTTTTCTAATATTCATTTTTTATTATAAAATTATAATAATTAATCATTACTTCATCATTTTTCATTTTTCTATAAAAATGATAATTAATTCCACTCGCTTACATCATCATTACCTCATTATGACATCATAATTAATTTTTAAGTCAAAATTTTCAAAATCTGCATATATCTAATTTAAGTTAATACAAGCACTATGGTCAAAACCATTCAATCAAATTCAATGTATATAACATAGAATCCTCATTTTTGTGCCGTTTAGAGTCTATTTTAGTGGTTTCGGCAAAATTGTCAATTTCCTCTTTTAAGCTTTAAACTCAATTCTTATCATATACTTATCAACATATTCATAATTTCATATCATTTTCACACCAATAACATATAGAACACAATATCACATCAATTTATGAATGCATAATGTACCACTAAATTCAAGATATGATAAAAAGGGATTGATTGGAGGAAATTGGATTAAATACATATAATTATACGTATAAGTATGGTTTCTGGGCTTCAATTGGGTGTGTTAAGGTGCATTATTATTACCATGGGATCACCTTAACTTAAACTACACCTTATTCTATGGTTTTTCCTTCCTTTACTCATCTTAACACTTTCATTTCCTCTTCTTTTCCTAAGTGGCTGAAACACTCTCCAATTCATCTCCTTCTTTCCTTCATTTTCTTCTAATTTCTTCATGTTATTCATCTTCCTTCATCATAACAACTAAAACCGTATCATTTCTTTCTTTTTTTCTCTTCAAACTTTAAGTCTAAAGTTAGATTTACATGTATAGCTCAAGATTTGGTTAAAGCATCTTCATTTCCACTTGGTTTTGAAGAAGACCGAAACATTTTCTTCTTAAGCAACAAAACTCGCAACATTTTCCTACTTCTTTTTAACTTTGATTTTCAAGTATGAAGCTAGATCTATAAGTTTTGTTCAAGTTTTGGCCGAAGTCATCTTATTGTTCTTCTTTCAAAGTGTTGATCGAAATACTTCATTCTTATTCTTCAAGTTAAGTGGTTGAAATCTTTAGATCTACATGTTTATCAAGTAAACCATAACTTATTTGATGTTTAACTCTATTTTTTTTGTTCGATCTAACTTTTAAAGGTAAATGCATGTGTGTAGAAGTGGAAATCAAGCTTAGCTTGTTGAAAAGGAGTCAAGGGGTGAAGATCTATATAGATCCATGGCTAGATCAAGTGGAGAACAAATTTTTAATTTGGTTTTTGTTATTGGCTTAAAGGTGAGTATGGATTAGTGTTAGATCTAATAGATCTATGAATTTTAAGCATAGATATTGAAGTGGCTTAATGGTTTTTGGTAGATCTAATAGATTTGAGTCTTGATTTGAAGTTTGTGATGGTTATTGATATAACAATGGTGAAATAAAGTGGTTATGTATTGTGTAGGTGTGTGTTTGATGATTTTCTTGCTTTGGTCAAATGGATCTAAAAGAATAAGCTAAAAGATGGTAAGATCTAATGCATTATTGAAGTAATTAGTGAAATCAAAAGGTAATCTATTAAGAAAAATCATAGAACCTAAGTTATAAGATGATTAAATAGATGATCTATGGTTAAATCTTCATATTAAGTTCATATGATTAAAAGTTATGGAAAAATGATTTCTGTTTAAGTATGATTTAAATTCTGTAACTTAAAATTTAAGTAAACTTGAAATATTTTGATATATTGAAAAATAAGCATATGGCATGTTAATGAACATTGAACTTATGATGCATTTTTCAATGATTAAGTGGATGATACTTGAAGCATGCGGCCATGTTGATGTTAAAGGCTTAATTGATCAATTAATTAAGTATATTAAGTGTTATTAGAAGGCTTGATGAAGTGATTAATTAATGGTATGAAATGGTTTTACTTGAGATCTAAAGCTGTTGACTAAAATTAAAGATAACAATGAAGTATATGGTATGATGACATACGGTTTTAGAAGTGTTTTTAATTATAAGATTAAATTTGATATTAAATGCATAAGTTAAAGACATATGGCTTGTTATATGAAAATGATCAAATTAAGTGCAAGTACGTGTGTGATATGCAACCATATTATAAATTGGATGTTAAAATGAATATTTTAAAGACATATGTACATTAAGTTAAGTCTTTTGAGTTAGTAATTAAATGGTCAAATAACAGTGGTATTAAAGGCATGTTATAAGAAGTTATAAGATGATATCTGAGTAACTTTTAAGTAAATCATGATATTGAACAGTGTTAGCAGATGTATAAGATGTTATTGGATTATATTAAAACAATAGCAGTAGTATATTAATAATATATTATTAAGAAATTGTTTAAGTCATATGCTCTGGATATTAATAAGTGATTAGTATTATGATACTAACTGTTTGGTATTTGATATTATAACATCAATTGTTTATTTAAAGAATACAAGTTATATTTTTAATAAGGAAAAGATAAGAACATAGTTTATATAAGGTTATGGATTAATGTAAGTAATGTGAAGTTAATGAAAGGAGTCTTATAATATACTGATGGAAAGTTTAACGAATATGAGTTATGATACAACAGTTAAATGCTAATGTGATTTATTAAGTAATACTATGATCAGTAAGTGAATTAAACTGGTATGTGATTAATTAATTATTATACAGTGATATATGGTTGCAAATGTGAATTATGGATAATGAATGATGGAATTTAATTTGTTAATTAAAGATGATTATTGATTTGTGAATTAGGTGGTTTAAAGGACAATCATTGCATACCACCAAGAAAATTTAAAAGGAAAAGAAATCATAGGTTTATGCTAGTTTGTATGAAAGTTCCTCGATCATTAAATGATGAAAAGGGACAATGGTATGGTATAATGCAATGGCATTAAATAAATAACTGTGACATGATATTACATTCATTTACCATGTCATAATCATCATTGCATTATCATATGAAACATGGCATAGCATAACATGGAGAAAAAAGGAAGGAGGAAAATGAGCGAATGTGAGGAAAATGTTAAATGGAAAGGTACCGGGCAATATGAAATGAATTCCTACAGGCATTAAATGGGAAGGAAAATGAAATGAAATGAAACAAAATGAAAAGCAAAGAAATGAATGTGAAATGGGTTCCATTTCATTGAACCATAGATATGATATGAAATGAAAGACCTAGTACCATGTGCATATATATATGAAATGGCCCAGAATGTAAAAAGGGCAAATGAAATGAAATATTACAGGAAAATAAGAGGGGGAATGCATAACATGAATGTCTTCTCACAAACAAACATTATCATTTATATATAATGGAAGTAAAGTGAATGGAATGATGAATGCACTGTAAGTGCACATATGATGTTTACAGTATCATAGAGAGTAAGAATACATGGCATGGCATCAACATCTATTGATAAAATATTATAATGATATATGATGATGACACTAAAAATGATTATGAATAAATGATGGAATTCAAATGATAATTACAGGTAATACTAAAAATGTTTACTAATGATAATGGCATATAATTAATACTACATGATATACACAATGATGCATTATGATTAATTGAAATGATGATTTCTTTGCTATTATTATATCATATGATTAACATGTGATTAAAGTGGTTTACAATGGTATGTGATTACCATGATGTTTATGTTCTATGTTATGCTATCACTATTGAGTTTTATGCTTAGTGTTTGTCAATTGATGAACATAGGAACTAGCGACACCAGGAATCAAGGGAATTAGTGGAGTTCAGCAACAGGTCATTCAAATAGAATTGTTGGTAAAGGACTTGGACTTCACAATAGATCTCTATTCTGTAATATTTATGCTACTTATTAAATTGGTACTTTGGCAGGATTAAAAGTATTTGACAGTATAAATAATTATGACAGTAAAAATAATAATGACAGTAATATATATGACGATCCATAAATAAGAAAAATAATATGTGTATGTTAAAGACGATAATAAGGAGATGATATGATTAATGCTAGCATTATAATAACTGGAAAGGATAATGGAACGATTAAAGATGGTGGATCGTTTATGCATGTTGTTTAGAATTTAAAAAAAAATGTTACTGCATCTTAATAGGTTAATGTATAGAATCCCTTGTAGGATGATTATCGATTTTCTAGAATAGAGAGTTGGTAATCATGCTACTAGAGTATGTTACGCAGCAGAAAGATGTGACATTTTCTCTTTAATGCTTCAGCTCCTCCTTTTTTTCTAATTTTTCCTTTGTCTAAATTCTAGAAATCTTATGATTTTTTAGCAATAATATCATGAATAAGGTTCATTTAGATCTTAAATTTTGTAGATAAGTGTAATTAAATCCTTTAACTATCAATTTTAACATTTTTATCCTTGATTAAGTTTATGAATATTATAATTTCATTCATCATAATATTTTCAACTTAATTGGGCATGAACATGTGATAATTATGGTCAAAGATGACAAGGAGCTATTTGTTAATGCTAAAGAAAGTATGGATAAGGAATAACTTCTAGCAATCTTCTAGATGAAGGAGAATATAAATAAATTGATCATACACTTAAAAAAAGAAAGATGCTAATGTGGTGATGAAACTACAAAGTTTAGAAATTTTGAGTTTGCATAGTTATTAAACTATACAATTGAAAAAAATTTTAAAAATTTTGGTAGATATTGTCTATATAAACAAAGTCTACCTTCTTATTAAGGAACTCATCTAAAAGAACTTCAAAACTAAATGGACTTGATTTGGAGTAATTCAATGTAAAGTTGTAACATTCATATATACAATCAAATTGTAATTTGATGTAATTAAAATTTTTTAAGTGACTATGAGATGAATTTGAAATAATAATTATTAATTTTTATGAATTTTTGTGTTTGGTATCCAAATCATGGTATATTTTGCATACATTCAATATAAATTTATTATTTGTAGGAATTTCATATAGTGGTAAGTACATATGAGTCATGAAATAAAGAGATTTAATATTTAAGTAAAGAATTATATATCTTACAAAATAGTTGGTTGGGAAATTGTGACTTGAGTGACTAAAGTTACCATTTTTAATGCACATCTTTATTATAATTATCAATAGATTGCACGAAACCATTTTCCTCTTCATTCTTTACCTTTTACACCTTAAATCTCAAATTATTGGATGTGTCCATTTGATGACATGAATGTTAATTACTTCATTATTTTCATATGCATTCTGTTTAAAAACTAAATGAATTTCATAAATGAAAAATGCTTAAAAAGGGATTTATCACATTAAAACGCATTGCATTTTAATTGATAAATTTTATTTTAATTTTAAAACTTTTACATGAAGACCTCATTTGGTTGGATGTATTAATCTATATAATTTAATCATGATTACATTACATATTTGATTACTTTGTTTGATTATATAATATTAATATAATGTTGAATATATAAGTAATCATTAATATATTATAGAAAAGATTAATAAATATATTTAAAATGCAATATATTTTGTATTATTATCTATTCAATCATTCAAGCTCATCCATGCATTCAAGCTCACTCACTTCTTTTTCATTATAATTATACTAAACAATGCAATGCAATGAAATATAATGAAAAAATCCATAATATTATATTACTTAATTAATTACATTACATATTTAATTAAAATACAAATGAAGTCTAAGTGTCAATATTTAATGGTAATTTTTCATGTGATGTGATGATACTTTCACAAATTCAAAAGCTAAGGAGGTTTGTGAACCAATATTTTCACTACCTTGGCATCCATCATTTGAGAAACAAGATTTAAGTAGCATCATTCAAGAAATAAATTCAGACTAGGTATTCGTCCAAATTGAATAGAAGGGAAATGAAGGATAGAGTTTGATCAACAAAATATAATCACAAATTTCTACTAGTAACCCGGAATTAAAAGATGATGGAGCAATGATAACGAGCGAATTAGCATCATGTACCACTTGGGTTGACCATCACCATAGAGAACCAGAAACGTATTTATTGAATCGGGCTACTCTTTGGTGTCGTGACATTCCCCACATCCGTAAGACGATAATGTTCGGCTTATAGAAGAAAACGTTTTTGGCAATACAAAAGCAATGCAATCATTTCCTGAAACAATTCGCCAGGTTTCTCACTTTCAATCTATACTAACACTTATCGGAGTGGTCAGCTGCACACACAAGGAATGGTGCCCTTCAGACAACAGTTTCTTCTGGCATATGTTTTCAGAATGCGTTCATCGAACACACTTCCTAACAATTACCACAAAATATCAACGCGAAGTACCTTTTACGGAATTGCCATCTTTCACGTTTGAAAGATTTGAGAAAAGCAACTCCACATTGTCACAACACATTCAATACTTAATCATTCAACTCCTCCCAAAGAGATGCAGCTCCGAACGTTTTCCTCCCTATCTTTTAATCAAACTCCATCTAATGGCTCAGCGTACCAAAATTTGTTAATAGTAACAATAATAAACGCATATGTACAATAAAGTTCACACATAGGAAACAGGTCCATAAAAGATAAAAAGGCAAGGAAACTCGTGGGAAGAAATAGGGAAGTGACTGATATGTATATATCCTTAATATTATATACAGACAAAGAAGACACGGCAGAATTCCAACAACTATACAGACAGACAAATTAAGTTTATCAAGCACTGGTTGGAAGAATCTAGTTCAAGCGAACAAATTCTTCACTTGCAATGCATAATTACAAGAATTTATCGATGCTAGTGGTTAATGTAGATTGTGGAACCGCGCCAATAATTGTATCTTTCTTCTCGCCATCCTTGAAGATCATAACAGTTGGGATGCTACGAATCCCATATTGGGTGGCAACCGAAGGACTATCGTCGGTATTAAGCTTGTAGCACTTGACTTTTCCAACATACTCCCTTGCAATAGCATCCACTACAGGGTGCATCATGCGACAGGGACCACACCATGGAGCCCAGAACTCAACCAGAACAGGGGATTCGGATTCCAGAACCATCGATTTCCATGTCTGGTCATTCACAGCAAGCACTGCATCCCACAAGCAAGAAAAGTACCAATTTCAACTATCTTTGCAAGTTATATCTGTACCATATTCTACCTTTGATCGTACCGTACAACAGCAATGAGAGCAAATTCAGCTATTAATGAATTCTATAACACAGACAGTGGCCAACAAGAATGAGTCGTGACTCGGTCTAAAGTAAGCTAATTGAATTAGCACTCTCATCGATTTTGCATACATGATAACTATGTTTCGAAGTATCATGCTGACAAAAAATAATTTTAGATAAAAACATACATAAAAATAATCAATGTCATACACTTGGACGGGGTATTTACATATTTTATAAATTTTTCAGTAATTACATTCACAAATCTCAGTATTCGTACTTCAAAGGCATAACCAAACAATCTTTACGTTTTTCATTATTTTACTTTTACAGTTATTTTTTTAGTACTGAGTGGCAGTTGGAGTAAGATCTGCGTATTAATGAAAGAGTACCTTTTTCTGGTATAGTCATGACAGAGTACTTCGATTATACAGACCGAGACATCTTTTTCGCTTCTGAGAAATTAATATTTATCGCATAATTGTACCAAAATAACGATCAACAGACAAAAACACACCCAAGAATTGATACTGATGATAATTTGAAATTTTTTTACAAAAAAAAAAACAAGAGATGGAGCGACGAAACTGACCTTCAACGGCAGTATCCTGGGCTTCGCAAATGATAATTCCAGAGCGAGCGCGTTTAGAACGAACGACCGATCCAACGGCACGAGGCGTTGTACAAGTACGAGTACTGAATCTGAGCTTAAGACCTCTAGATTCCGGTAATCTTACGGAACTCCGATAGAAAGAAGAAATTGAGGAAGTTATTAAAGGAGAAAGGGTTGGTTTGAGGGAGGAGGCAGAAAGGGTAAGGGATTCGAGTGAGTTAGCCATTGAAAAGGAAGGAAAGAAAGGAATGAAGCGATAAAAATGAAAAGATTTGGGGATGTTCATTAAGCTATTTTATAGCCTACTCCCAACTATAAAAGTATATTCTCATTGATTTTGATTAATATATTATCAAATAAATTAAATGCTGTTTGATAATTTAATCTATTTTTAAAATTAATAAATTAGGTTAATTAAGTTAAAAATATTTAAATAATTCAGAATTTTGATTTAATTTTTTATTTTCTTATAAAAGATACTTTTATATCAAATTTAAAATCTTATTAAATATTAAATATATTACATTAATTAATTTCATAGATAACTTATATATTTAGTATTTAAAAATGTTAATTTTTAATTTTTAATATTTAAATTTTTATTTTGTCAAAAAAAATAAATATTATTAGCTTGTGTTGCGTAATTATTGTAATTGAAATGCATTGTTGAAAAAATTGTATGCATTTTGTTATTATTGTATACTATGTATAGATGTTTTCTTTTTAATGCAAAATTCCAATATGGAGATCGTAATATAAAATTTAAGATATCAATAAATTGACCATTTTCTTAAAATCATAACAATTTAGAATTAAAGTTTTAGTATTTATTTATAATACTAGATTTTTATCATATATATATTAATATTAATTATTTTATATAATTTCTTAAAAGCTTTTTTAATATTTAAAATTATAACAAAACATTATATATCATTTTAAATTTTATTATAATACATAATTTTAATTCTAATAAATTTTATTATTATTAAATATATTATTTTTATACTAAAATTTTTATCATCATAGAATGTTATTGTTATTCATATTATTTAAAATTCTATCAATGACATATATTTTTTTCTAAATAAAATTTATTATTATATATATAACTTTTATAAAAAAAATTTATAATTTTATAATTTTATTATTATAAATATTATTTAAAATTTTATTATAAATTTTGAATTAAAATTTATGATAACATACATAAAACATATACTTTAATTAATTATTTTATATAACTCCACACATATTAATATTTTTTATTATCTTAATTTTATTATATTTTATTTAATTATCTTTTATTTTTTATAATATTTAAGATATTTTATATTTATATTATTATCAATTAATTAATAAATTATATTTTAATATAGAACTTAAAATAATTAAATAAATAATATCATTCATAATATAAAATAAATATACTTATATATATATAATGTAGAAATTATACTTTAATTTAAATATATAATTATTTCAATACAAAAATTTAACAAAAAATAAAATATAATTTATTTTTATTAATCATTTTTTATCATTACTAAAATATTTTAATTAATTATTCTTGCTGAATAAAAATACAATAAAAGAATTTATAATAAAAAAATATAACATTTCGTTAATCATATTTTACTTTTCACAAAAAGACTAAAATATTTTTTAGCATCAATTAATAATATTAGTTTAATTTAATTTAATTGTAATATATTTTATAGTTTATTTGAAATCAAATTCATATAATGTATATATACATAATTCAAGTAAATATTAATTTTTATATTAAAATTATTTTATTTTTGATAGGTAAAAATTAAAATTAAAATTTATATTTGAATAAAATTATTTTGGATAAAAATTAGTTTTATAAATTAAAATTATCATTATTTAATTTATTATATTTATTATACATCAATAAAATAAGTATTTATATTTGCATTTGAATAGACTTCTTTAAGATTAAAATCATTTTTAGGTAAAATTAAATGAAATCAACTTTTAAAATTAAATTTATTATTATTATAAATTAAAATTATTATTATTTAATTTTTATATTTATTTTAGATAGGTAAAATTATCACTTATATTTAGATTTTAGTAAAATTTTTTAATAAAAATTAATTTTTATATAAAATTAATTAAAACTAGTTTTATGAATTAAAACTAATACAAATTTCTATAAAATTAGACAAAAATTAATTTTTATAGATTAAAATTATTATTATATAATTATTATATTTATTTTAATTTATATAAACTTATTTTTAGAAATTAAAACTATAATTATTTAATTTTTAGATAGTTAAAAATTAATATTTGTATTCGATTCGAGTAGAATTTTTTTAAATAAAAAATAATTTTGTATAATATTAAATAAAATTATATTTTATTATTTTATATAAAATTAGATCAAAATTAGTTTGTACAAATGAATAATATTACTATATAATTTTTATATTTATTTTATTTTATATAAAATTAGATAAAAATTTATTTTTATAAATTAAAATTAATAGTATTTTATATAAAATTATCTTTTTAAAATTAAAATTATTACTAGCTAGATAAATATTTAGTTTTATAAATTAAAATTATTATTATTTTATTTAAAATTAGATAAAAATTATTTTTTATATACTGAAAATATAACTATTTTATATAAAACTAGAGTTACATCATATGAATTATACGTTAGTATTAATTATTTGATTCATTATTTATGTTATTTTATATAACATGTTTTTAATATTTTTTAATTTTAATAAAATATTATTATTATTATATGTATTATTAAAAATTTCATTATCATATAAAAGTTTTAATTTAAATGAAATTCTATCATAACACATAATTTTATTATTTAAAATTATATTATAAGACATATAATTTAACTTTCATAAAATTATATTATTATTCATATCACTTGTATAATAAAACTTTTATCTCTTTAAAATTTTATGTTATACATATTATTTAAATTCTATTTTTAAAAGTATGGTTCATCAATTTACTTCTGTGGGTGGGGCTTTCGCCACGATCTAGAGCAAGACTTGCAACAAATAGCATCATGATCCACTTAGAATGAAAGTGTAATCTTCTCGATAGGTTACCTTAAAAAATGAAATAGACTCAAAAGAGTGGTAAGATGGAGTCACCACCGGATGATTCCGGATTTGGTTCAATCAACCCTTAACATGAGTGTTAAGTTAAACCCTTTAGAGATGGTTTTAGATGGTGAAAATCTATTCTCTTAGAGTTTACAAATTTGATTTTACCATTTTAGTCGAGTTAATTATCCTAGGTAGGTAAACAAGCATAGGCATAAAATATGGCACACAACGCGATGTAGCATGGTAGCAATCATAACAGATATAATATGATGAGTATGATATGATAATCATGGTAAATGAAATGGCATGTCATATACATGACAAGTGAAATGTGACATGGCATGGGCATCACATGAGAAAGAATGACATGACATGTAAGATAACATGGCATAAGCATGACATATGAGATAACATGACATAGACATGACATACGAGATGATATGACATAAGCATGACATGTGACATGACATGACATAAGCATGACATGTGAAATGACATGACATAAGCATAACATGTGAAATGACATAGCATAAGCATGATATATGAGATGAATGATATGAAATAAGTATGACATGTGAAATATGACATGGCATGAATATGATATATAAAAGCTAACATGATATAAGCATGACATATGAGATAACATGACATAAGCATGACATATGAAAGATAACATGGCATAAGCATGACATGTAAAAGATGATATGATATAAGCATGACATGTGAGATGACATAACATAGGCATGATATGATATAGCATACATCATATGGTAATGATAAGACAAGCATAGCAACATAATAAGGCATAACAACACAAATAAAATAATAATGACCTAGGGAGGGAAAGGTAGAGAAAAGGGAATACATAATGAAATAAGGTTAAATCATACACATAAACAGGGAAAAACCAATAAAATAGACCACATCCTCAATTTTCGTACAAACTTTGAGTGATGTAAATTATTTTTTATATGATCATAATTTAAATGATGACATGTAATTTTGGAAAATGTCTGATAAAGAATGTAAATAATGTGATATTAAATAAATGTTATGATGATGATAGGAAAATAATTAATGGATTCATTTTATAATGATAATTTGAAGAAATATTATGTTAAGTACACTTAAAATATTTAAGTGTATTTAATTATGATAAATAATTGGACGTACATATTATCATGTACGATAGTGTATGTACGTATGTAAATATGAAAATATGAAGAATTAGGTAAATGATAAATGTATAATGAATATACATAATTTAATAATTATGTAAAAATTAAGAAAGAGTAAAAATAAATGAGATGAAGAAATAAATAATTTATTGAACGTACGTACAATCATATATTAAAATATACATACGTATGAAAAATGTAAGAAAATAGAAATTTAAGATGATAAATTGAGTGTACGTATATTTTTATATTAAAATGTACATAAACATGTATTAATAGAATAATTAAATTTACATATGAATATTCATATATAAAATTATACATATACATATACGTGAAATTAAAAGATGATATTAAATATATTAAGAATATTTATGATATCATAATTAAATATGATTTAAGAAAATTGCATAATAAATTAATGCAATTTAAATGTATATGTAAATATATATATACGGATTAGTGTATAAATGGATCGTATAAATAAAGTATAAGTGTTATATTAGTATATGTATAAGAAATGTATAAGTGAAGGTATAATATGGTATTTAAATATGCATTAGTATTAATAATGTATTATGATTAGTGGATGAATAAAATATTATATATGAGTTATATAATATAAAAAAAATAAGTAAATAAGAAATGAAGTAATTAATGTAAATGTAAGAAGATAAATAAATAAATAAATAAATAATTATTTGGATATTATGTGAGTGGAATTTGAAAATAATGTATTTTATTTGATAGTGGAGGAATAAAATATTTAGTGTATGGGAAATTGGAAAAGAAGATATGGGTAATAATGATAGTGGAGTGTAAAAAGGAAAGAAAAAGTATTAAAATAATGGTATTGGAAGTTAGTAGAAAAAGATGGAGGATGGTATATATTAAATAAATATGTTATGAAAGTATAAAGTATAGTATTAAATACATAAGATAAAGATTTGATTGGTAGAAATTAAGTCAAATACATATTTAAGGACTTAAATGAGGTAGCTTTACATTTAGGTTCATTTCATGTGAGTTTGGCTTTCAGTTAGACATAATATCCATTCAATTATCCTTCCTTATCCCTTTGATCAAACCTATTCTCTTCCATCACTCATTCCATCTTCTTTTCTTCATATTCTTATCTTTGCTCTTACTTTCTTCTTTTCTTCTTCAAAGAAGCTGACCTATACTTCATTCAATCTTCATTTTTGCTTTAAAAACTTCATAAAAAACATAAGATCTATGTGTTTAGCTTAAGATGGGATCAAGACATATTCATTTTTCTTGTGTTCAAGGGGAGGCCGAATTATTTTCTTCTTGAGGAGATCCATGCATTTTTGAGCTTGTTGGTGTGTTGACTGAATTGTTTTGTGTGTGTTTGTGATTTGGTCGAATTATTTGAGCATGTTTTATATGATGGCCAAATTAATTAGGGGATAGATTCATAGATTTGAGTTTTTTATTTAATGATTTAGTAAGTCTTGGATGTAAAGTGTTGATGAATAGTGGATTGTGGAGTGTGTATGTGCTTGTGTTATGATTTTTCATGGATGGTAAAAATCATAAGGTAGAATAAGATAATTAAAAGATGGTAAAATCTAAGTCTTATTAAAGGAAGTAAATAAAATCATAAGGAAAATAATTAAAAATCATTAAAATTTAAGTTAAAGGATGAATTAATTGATTGTTTATGATTAAACTTGATATTAAGTTTAATGATTTAAAAGTTATGAATAATGTGATAAAAGTATATGTGAATATCTTTATTAATATAAAGTTAAAGTAAAAAT
>CANYBF011257894.1:0-18162 GCA_948192965.1 Dalechampia spathulata | reverse complement strand
GGCGATGTTGCTGCTCTCAACCTCGAGAGTAATGGATTTGCTCGTAAGGATCTTAACAAAGATCTGATTCTTTCAGCTTCTGGTTGGTAATAGCAAAGAGGAGAGAAAAAGAATCGATCAAAATTGTGAAAAGAACAGGGATAATCTAGGTAATTTAAAACAGCGTTTGATGTAAAAGCTATTTCTAATAGCATTCTCAAACGCTATTTTAAAAGTTATTTTAAAATCTAAAAGCTATTTTAGAAGCTAATACCAAACACCTAAAAAATACTAAAAGCTATCTTAAAATCTAAAAGCTAATATAAAAGCTAATATAAAATCTTTACCAAACACACCCTTAGTGTTGGTATGTTGTTACTAGACTATTTTAGATACATATGATTTTCTATGTATGATTTTCTATGTTATGCGCATATGAGTTGGAGTTTGATGGTTAATTAAAATGGAATAAAGTGGTTTTGGTTGGAAATAGATAAGATGGATTGAATGCTTTATAAAATAAAAAAAATAATAAATTATTTTAAGTAATATATATATAAGTATGTATATGCGGTTTGTAAGGTGTGATTTGTTGTTTAAAATAATTTAAAGGATGGGTGTTGATACGGTATGAAAGGATATTTATTAAATGGTTTTATGAATTTATTTTATAAATTAAATTAAGATTTATTAAATTTATTTCCTAATGAAAAAGGTTATTTAAATTATTTAAGTGGAATTTTGGTAATTAAGCATTTTAAAACTTAACTAATCAAGTTGTTACATTAACAAAATAATTTTTTTTTTGGAAGCTTCAAGGTTTGGGTACAATGATGTAAGTATATAAATTAGTAATGATTTAAATTGATTAAAAATAATCTTTGTGTAATTGGTATTTTAATAAATAATTTTATAAGTATATTAAGTATTAACCTAAAGTGTATTAAATATATTTTATAGCAAGTGTAAAAGAGTTATTAGATATTTTAATAAGTAATTTATGAGTTTAATATATATATGCTAATTTAAGGATATTAAGTTGGTTTAATTAGGAACTTAAATGATTCATAAAAGAATGAATATTTAAAATGGGGTTTGAAAGAAGTTACTTCTTAAGGTTTAGAATTAATGTATTATATAAATGAATTTCTATATGTATAAAATATCAAATGAAAGCTTATTTAATTTAGTTTTCAAAAATACAAATATTTAATCATATTAATATGATATATTTTATAATTTGACTTGTATTATACGATGGTTAATATAGTTAATAAAAATAATAATTTCTTTATAAATATGAGTGTAATTTTCTTAATTAATATTATGTTTTAGAATATGAATTGACTTAATACGTGAATTATTGTTATATAAAAAAATATTTAAATATATAGTGCAATGGCTTGTAAATGTGTGAATTATAGATAATTAATAATAGAATTAAATTATTAATTAAAGATGAATATTTAATTTGTGATTTATATGGTTCAGAAGGGAATTCAACGCATACCACTGGGATTTTAAAAAGGGAATGGAAATCAGGTTTGTGCTTTTTAGTTGATTCCTTAATAAAAGGATCCGCAGGTAAGTTATGAACTTATTTTGATTTTTGATATGTATTTACATGTTATATTTTATATATTATTTTTGCTATATATTGCATGAAGGATAATAGTTAATAATAAAATTGAATTTCTTAGGATATATATTACAATCTATGATAACATATATTATGGCATTCATATTCATAGATTATGATGATATGATATACTGTGATAAAAATGAGCATGATAGCGCAAATTATATATGTGAATATTTAATAATATTGAAATGAAAATGTATTATTAAAATAACAAAGATAATTATTAATAATGATAACTTATGATATATGGATGATAAAAATATGCCGAAGCATTATTATTGATTAAAGTTATGATTATTAATTATTATTATAACATGAATTAATTGTTAATGGAAGTGATTTTATAATGAGGTTCTTTTTCACTATGATATTATCATATCATGATTATGATTGATGGTTAATATTTTAGAATAATAATTAAAGAATGTAATTAATATTACATGATATCATGATCTATTAAATAAGGTTGTTATATACAAAATTATAGTAGCAGTTTGGTATGGTGCATTATGAATTAAGGAATGATTTTTTTTATATTTATTAAACTCAAGATTTTGATGTGTGTGTCACGTGTGAGTCATTTTAAGTTATTTGCCACTTTTAAGTATGTTTTTGTTGTTGGTACAGGCGTACCTGTTTTGGTACAGACGTACCAAATTGCTTTGACGTGTTGTACGGGCATATGGCTGACGGTTCTAAGTTAGTACTATTTGCTTGAGCATGGTACGGGCGTACCATTGATTGGTATGGGCATACCATTATTTGTCAGAATTTGGTTTGTCAGTGAACCTGTTATGGTACGGGCGTACCATTAGGTGGTACGATCGTATGCAAGCTTGTAAGAAAAATTGCTTGTCAGGAAAATTATTTTGGTACAGTGATTTTTTACAGTGATTTTTAAATTTGTACGGGCGTACCATGTCTGGTACCACCATACACGACTTTGCAAAAAGGTTTTAAACCCTTTCTAACGGCTATTTTTTATATAGAACTTTCATATCTTTCAATCTAATGGCTAGTTTTGCAAAGTAATCATTTTCTTTGAGCTTTTATCATCAAGAACAAGTAAGTTTACTTATAATTTGTATTTTGACAATTGTAAACTCTTACTCTATTGTATTCCCATAATCAAAGAACTAGGTTTCATTATTGTGGGTGGTTGTGTGATTAATGCTTGGGCATTAACTTGTAATTGAGAGTTTATGAAATTGATTACTGTAAAGGTTTCAGTGTGAGCCTGAAAAATACTGGGGTTTAGGATTCATTTGTGGAATCCTTGTTGTAATTGATTGTATTTTAGTAGAACCCTAAGTTGAGACTTAGGAGAAGTGGACGTAGGTAACAGTTAGTACCGAACCACTATAAACCATCGCACGTGTTGCCATTTTCGTAAGGATTTCAATATTTAATAAAATTGATTGAATAACATGAATTATGTATGATATTACATTTCGATACTTGTATGATTTCAATGTGACATATTAATATATTAATTACATGTTATGTAATGAATTATACAAGTAAGAAGACATAAATGTGAAATAGTATAAAGAAGTTATAATATGAGAAAGTAAGAAAAGAAATGGTTCTAAAGGTTTGATAAGTACTGGTATATGTTATTAATATATCATGAAGGTATTAAAGATTGTGATATAGTTAAATGATAGAAATGTATGAGTTATTATATATAGCTTATATTTATTTAAAATGAGCTAATTGATTTATGATGTGTCATGTTTTATAGAAAATGATTTAAGATAAATTATTGATGATAAATTTAATATTAAGGTCTTTTAATTAAAGTTAATGAGTAATATTTTAGTGAACTTGCTATATGAAAGTGATTTTCATTATGTTAATATCAATGAACGAATGATATGGATACTATATAAAACGGATGACAAATAAAGTAGATGATATATTAAATTGGATGATGTATGATACATTATCATGGAGCACATATATACTCATTATAGTATCATAATATAAAGCATACATTTTATGTCATGAAATATCAATTGACATATTCATAATCATGACATGATATGGAGAAATAAGGAAGGAGGAAAATGAGCAAAAAGTGAGGAAATGATAAATGAAAAGGGTACTTGGGCATTATGAAATGAATT
The DNA here is from genome assembly GCA_948192965.1 of Dalechampia spathulata. Classification (NCBI taxonomy): domain Eukaryota; kingdom Viridiplantae; phylum Streptophyta; class Magnoliopsida; order Malpighiales; family Euphorbiaceae; genus Dalechampia; species Dalechampia spathulata. The sequence continues at coordinate 14,412 of CANYBF011257894.1, read as the reverse complement.
CCTACGAGAAATGAATGGAAAGGAAAATGAAATGAAATGAATGTGAAATGGGTTCCAGAATGTTGAACCATAAAAATGATATGAAATGAAATGAAAGACCCAATACTAAGCGTGCATATGATATAAATTAGCCCAGTATGCAAAAAGGGCAAATGATATGAAATGAAATGATACAGGAAATAAGAGGGAGAATGCATGACATGAATGCATTCTCATAGATAAAATTTTTCATTCATGCATTATGAAAGTCAGTGGATGATATAATGAAAGCACTACGAGTGCACATGTATAAATGATATAGAAACATATGGTTTCTTTATGGTATGTTACTCAGAGAAAGAATGCAGTTTGTGAGCATTCTTACAAAGATGATGAAATAAATGATACGAGAAATATAGAAAGTACATGGTAAATTGACATTTATATTACATGCCACATTGTATTATTATATGATGATTTATAAGAGATGATTGGAGCTTATACTTCAGAGTAAGAATGATCATGATAATAAAATGATAAATGCATCACAATCATGCTTATATGGGAATTGCATTGAATATGAATTATGGTATAGAATGATAGATTATGTTATGGATGCTTTTATAATTAGTTACTGTTATATCTAATGTGATGGACTTAGTTATATAATAGGAGTTATGGAATATAGTTATTGGAATTTAAACTCATAGACAATGATAATATAATCAAAATATAATGTCATTCATTGTTGCTATTTATGTTGAATATTGATAGAGAAAATAATTAATATTATTAATTATGTTATGAATTGTTAATGGAGCGAATACATGATAAAGTGAAAGATGGTATTTATGAACATTTGCAGGATTTTATTATATTATTAAATGTTTATGAGAGTGATGATGTTGGTTTCGTACATGTGTTAAAGTAATTTAGATTATTATGGAAATTATGATGGAATGATGATATATAATATTAACTTTTAAATGATGATAACATGATAGAAGGATATTTTAGAGAAATTACTGACATATGAGTTATTCCTATAGGTAACAGTGCTATACTGAAGAAATTAAATATGATATAGAGGAGTTGATGATTATATAATATGAACATGTTATAGAAATGTTTAAATGAAATGAAATAGTGGATATGGGTATATGATAAATAATATGGTATACAAGATTTAAGATTTTATTGCCTATAGAATTAGATACAAAAAAGTAATGTTGTAAGAAACGAATGATATGTATCATGAAAATAAATTTAATAAGGTATTGTTATAATGAACAATGATATGAATATCTTTGAGAATAAATAAAGGTGGATAAATCTGATATGTTTAGAAAAAGTATTTTATATGATTATATTTTTTATGATATGTTATAAGCACCACTGAATAAAATATTCAGTGTTCGTCATTTGATGGACGTAGGTTAACAGATGGTTGGAACATACAGATCCTAAAACACTAGTTCAACATGACTCACTCTATGGCAAGGACTTGGACCAATGGGAAGTTTCTAAATAATTTGATCAAGCAATTAAAGTAATATTAAAGGTAGTACATATAAATATGTATTGTGAGGTTATTATTTCCATAATTTAAAATGTAGTAAGTATTTTACATACACATAAAAAAAATTTCATGTCCCTTGTAGAGTAATTAGTAGTATCCATTTGATGGAGATCATTAATTATTCTACGGTAGCATGTCGCATCTCTGAAGGGCGTGACACATCCTACATCTTTTTTATAATGCATAATGTTTTGATAAAAATAAAAATATTCAATAAATTTAATATAAGTAATAGGACTAAATACAATTAAGAACTTTTTTTGTAATATATAACTATGATAGAAACATACATAGATTTATAGTTAATATAGTTAATATATAATTACATATTGTAATAAATAATGACTGATTTCTTCCTTAATGTTACTACTCTTAATAATTTTCTGTTAAATATGACTTTCATGTAGTTTAAAATTCTCATTAAATATAAATATCATGTGTTATCAACTATATATACAAAAAGTATTAAACATATGGCTTTTATATTATATGTATAATATGATGTATATCATATATTGTCTAACATATATTGACTTACATATATTATATATAAACGTCTTATTACATATATAATATATCCACCATATATATAGAAACTATTAAATGAAAAAAAGGAATCACAAATAGTATTTTTTTGTTGCTTAATGATATTACTACTCATAATTCTATGTTAAATGTAAATTTCATGTTATTAATGATCTTCTATACAATATTATTTATTGAATATATGGTCCATATTATGTGTACAACATGATGTATATCATGTGTTATCTATGATATATGTACTTGTTTATAGTGTATATAAATATCCTATATACATATATTATATATCTACCATATTTACAAAAAATATTATATATAAAACAATAAAAGTGATATTCTGTTTATTACTTAATAGTATTACTCTTAACTATCTTCTCTTACATGTGAATTTCATGTTATTTATGACCTTTTATATCATATTCAACATTGAATATATCTTGCATATCATGTGTAAAATATAATATAAATTATCAATTCTCTAAACTTTTCTATTTTTGAATTTGTTTCATTGGCTTATTTTATTTCCATATTGACTACCTTTTAATATTGCATATCTATCATATTTATAAAAATTAATGATTTGAACAGTAGGTATAAAAGATGGTTAAATTAAAGGAGGTAACAAGCCTTAAGAAGCATAAAGAGAGATTGCATATGATAAAATAAAAAAGAAAAGCCACCCATGCGACATCTTCAAGGAAAACATCAAAACCAGATAAGGTAAACTAATAACTTACTTATCTAATAGAACAAAAATTCAATATAAAAACCATATTTACTTTAATTATTGTATAATGGTTTTAGGATGATAAATTAACAAGACTAAAAATATATAAGACTAGAAAATGAGGTTAAATAACAATTGCAACCTTAAGGTAACAAGAGACAAAAGAAAAATTATCAAAGGATCGACTTAAGTTATTCAAGAAAGACCCTTTTGGAAACTTTTTGAAGATTAAGTTCCCTAAAACATTTGCAGTAAAATTTATTAGGTAGCTAATTTATATGCAAGAAAAAAGTTAAAATCTTGATGAGATCATATTCTTTATTGGAAATGTAAGAAAGAAATGTGCAATCAAAGACTTCGTAATGATAACTGGCTCAATTGCAACAAGGAACCTAACTTAGAAGAAATTCTAGAAAAATTAGAGGCCATATTTATAGATACATTCTTCAATTATAATGACATCATATAATAAATTAAGGATTTGGTAGAGTTGTTTGAGGCAATAAAGAACCACTTAAAGGTTGCTAATGATGAAGATGTTGTAAAGGTAGCTAACTTGTACTTGTTACAAGAGTAATCATATCTGATCAAAATTTGGTTTAAGTAACCAAAAATATGTCAAAATACTTCTGTAACGATGAGTTGATAAACACATACCCATGAGACTTATCAACAACTTTCATCAAGGAGCAATAATAATAATATAATATGCTTTTGTCATATATTCATTTCCTTATGCACCCATGATTTGGGAATTTGAAAACAATTTCAAAAGAGTAGCCATACATACACAAATTGAAAGATGAAACAATGTCAATAATGCTTAAGTGGTCATGCAAGAAAGAAGCAAACTAAAATGCAATAAACCAAATTTTACTATAAAAAGAGGTAAATTATTTCAGTTGTATAATTGTTTCTATCTACATTAGTTTATCAATATGATATATAAAAATAAAAACAAATGTATTAAACTATGTATACTATAAATAAACAATGTCACTATAGTGTATATAGTAAGTATATTAGATAAGAGAGCACATAAATAAAATTGAATCTAAAATTCCACTTTAATAAAAATGATTTTACTAATTATACACATTTTTAATGACTACTTCTAGGTTAAAACAATATCAATGCTACTTACAGATAAAAAGAATGCAAAGCATTACATGCTACAATTTCAATAGTAGTAAACATCAAAGATAGAAATAATCCTTATTGATAGTGAATTAAAAAACCAGACTAAAGTAGCAGAAGCATAAAAATAGTAATAAAAAAGAAGACAAAGGACATTCACAAGTAAGTAAGAAAGTGCCAAAAAACTGTAAACAAAATACTTGAGTATATGAAAGAGATAATAAGAATTATACTCATCCAACATGACTCAAGTTAATAAACAGAAGGAGTAAGATACAAAGGAAGGCAAACTTGAACAAAAATAAGAAGATGAAGATGAAGAAGAAGAGTATCAAGAGAAGGAAGATGATGAAAGAACTGATAATGAAGAAGAGGAGGAATGAAAAGAAGCCAATGGTAATATTCAAGAGAAGGAAGTTAAAGAAGATCAAAAGATAGGTGATGAGGAAGATGAAGATAATGAAGATAAAATAAGCAATAACGAGGAAGAAATAAAAATAAGTGGTAAAGAAGAGAGAGTCAAGAAGAAATAAAGATGAAAACAGAAAATGAACAAGACCAAATTAAGGAACACTAAAAAGACAAGCTTGAAAAGCTAGAAGACATACAAGTAGATAAGCAAGATAAAGAACAACCACCATAATTGATCAAGTATTGAACCTAAGTGAATAGATTCAAAATTAAGAGTACTTAGGTTAATATATGTATAGAAATTATGATAAAATACTTCAAGAATGAGGTATAAACTTAATAAATATAAATAAATTATAAGAAATTATCATATTTACAATGATACTTTATTTATATTTATAAGACAACATAAGGGACCTAAAATTAAAGATGAAAATGGAAATAACAAGAATGTTGAAGCTTAAGAAAAAGTTCCAAAAACCCCAATAATGGCATATTAACAAGAACTATAGTCCTTGATCATTGAGCTATATAATGAATATATCAAAATAATTCATTTAATGAAGTAAATAAGTAATTATAAATGATAACAACTTTAAAAAAAGGTAAAAGTAAACAATTAAACATTCATACTTATGTAATATGAATAGGATACAATAGAAGCATAAAATAAGAATCTAGCAAAAGAAGAATGTAGTAGACCAATATGAATACAAAAATAGCTAACATAAAAAATGCTTTATGATTAAGTAAATAAATATATACAATATATATCATTATCTTATGTAGTATAATAATAATGAAAAACATAACATAATCCAAAATCTTTAACTAATTTCTTCATTTGTTGCTAAATTACAAACTTTAGGAACCACGAAATAAACTTCTTGGAAGTTATTAAGTACTAGTGTTGAAAAGCCTCAAAATGTTCAACTAGCTCAAGTTATTTAGGAAACTAAACATGTATCATATATACCATATAAATAAAAATAACTATTACATGAAATATATGCACATTTTACAAATAAAAAATAGATAAAAAAGGAGAAGACATAAGAAATAAATCTTAAGAAGAGATCATCACACAAGCAGAAAAAAGGAAAGAAGATTACAATAACTTTAGCAATACAAGAATTGGCAATTATTTATGCATTAGTTAAAACTAATTCATTAGTGGTTATTTAAACAAATATTTACACTATATACTATTCATTTTGTTCTTGTAATAGTCATATAATATATGTTCATTCCTTATTCATACATGGACAATCCAATAAATTTTTTTTAAAAAAAATAGATGGTATAACCATTTAATCAATAATCTTCACTTTCATACTTAAGCAAGCATGAGAAAGAATGAACTATAACCAATAATTATGATAATAATTACAAATCAGTAATTAAAAATGAATTAGATATGTGTGATATCTATCATATATACATTAATTAATACTATAAATATATATTTATCGTAGCAACAAGAATAAAATATGCATAAAAAGTACAAAAATAAACATTTAATTCAATGTTAAATAGAACATAACAAAAATAACTCCAAATAGTTAGAAAATAAGTAAAAAAAACTAACTCATTACTGATCATCATATAAATATTTACATTATATTCTATTCACTTTATCCTTGTAATGGTCTAATAACATAGGTTCATTCTTTATTCATACATGTAGAAACCACTATGACTAAAAAAGGAAAACAACAAAGGGTAGGAGCTTAAAATTTTATTTATTGAAAATTTTAGATTAGTTGAAAGCAAAGAACCACCAGAGAAAAAGATGAAAAAAGAAGAAGCTTCAAACTTCAATTTAGCTATAGAGGAATCATAAACCTAAAAAGATTTAACCAATACAAAAATTCCTTTAATTAAGCAATTGCAATTACAAGAAATCAAAAATCAAAAAAATACCATCAATATATGAATATGATAACAAACCAAAAGTTTCATAAAATCTATAACCTAAATCTAATTTTTGCATGTTCACTTATTATGTCCTTCTTTCTTACACTTGCTATAAATAATAGTTAGTTTTGTTTCTCCAATTGAAGGAATTTGATGCTTCTTTGGTCTACCTATAGACTGTTTTACATACGGTGGAAGCAATGTTGAAGCATCAATAACACTATCAGATTCTAAATTGCCAAAATCACCTAAGGATATAACTAAACCACTATAAGTCTCCTTAAAATTGCAAACTTTGTAGCAATTAAATATAAAATCAGTAGCCTTAAGATGTCTTTTCCAAATGGAAGCAATAACATGACCACATGGGAAATCATCAAGTTATCAAACATTGCATGTACAAGTGTGTTTCAACAAATCAATCTTGCTACTGAACTTTCCATCTAATACTTGAAAAAGATTGGAAATCAATAAATGGAACCTGTTGAAAAATAAAACATAATTAATTTAATTAAAATTAGTTAATATGGTAAATAAATTTACTAATAAACAATAAGAAATACTAATAATCAATTTTTTAGCTACATCCTTAGCTTTTAATAATTGATAATAAACTTATGAAGTGAGAGTCATAAACATACTATCAACCTCAATGCTACGCTCATAAAACCGTCTTTATAGCAATGATCGATATGCTTCAACTAAAGAAATAATCAGATACTTACTAGGATTTGATAAAATAAAGTTCATCGACTCAAATATGCTTATGGTAATAATATCATTCCTCTTCTTAGGATACGATGCTCAAGATCATAACTTAAAACCAACCTCATGAAAATAATTTTTAACACCTCCTTTACAATTCTCAATTTTACTAAAAAAATACTCAAAATCATGTTTGGAATTCGTAAATACACATCTATAAAACCATATATCAGCTTTCAAATATTTAATATACTATTCAAGTTTTACAACAAATGGTGCATATAAAAACAATGAAATGTATTAATAAAAATAATTAAAATAAATTTAGGAATACTAGACTCTCAACCAGAAACAACAATAAGATCCTTTCATTTACCAATAACCAAGGACAACTTAGAAAGAAACAACTCCCTTGAATTATCATTCTCATTATCAATAATTTTAATGGCTAAAGGAAATATACAATTATTTTCATCCAAACAAACAACTATGAACAAATTACCACCAAACCCAGACTTTAAAAATATCATTCATAGATATAATATGCTTACATTTCAAGCAACCTTTAATAAAGGTAGAAAATGGCATAAAAATATAAAAATCTATTACTGAAATTATCCTTGAAATAAGTAAATGAACTTGAAAAGAATAAAAAATTATAAACATGGTCAATAAATTTAGATCAAAATGTGGTAATTAAATATATACAACTTAAATAATAACATATAACATATTAGAATTCTTCTCTTCAATCCTTAAATAAAAGCAATAGTATTAAACCATAAGATAGACCTATAAGACCAATAACATCATCATATACATGTTGCCTAACCTTCTAAGTGTTATAATAACTAATAGAGACACCATGTCTTACATGAATAAGTGCAGTAATATGTCACTAATATCTCTACTAAAATCATCTTTCAAAAACTCAACAATTATATGATTAGAAGCTTGACGATTCTCATGTACAATCACATCACTTTCTAATAACCCATATATCTCTACTAGAGTGCTTTAAAGCACACATAAACCATCTACAACCATCCTCAACACAACCCATAATAAAATAATGCAAACTAGATTGTGTAACATAAAATGCAAATTTCTTATGCAAAATAATTATATTCATTAATTTCTTCAAAATTGACTTGCTGAAAAATTCATAAACCACTTGAACATCAAAATCAACATGATTATTGGATAAATCAAAATCTTCAGGAAATAAAGAATCAACACAATCATTCCTACTTAACATTAAAAAAGAAGATAAAATGAAAGAACCAACACGATCAAAACTATATGAACCAGAAACCATTTCACTTGTAAACATACTAATGAAAAATATAATCAATAAATACATGAATTAAAAACAATCAATATGATAAAATAAAAACATTAACAATATCAATAAGAAGGTGGACATGGAAAAAATCACCATTACTCAAAAACAACCACTTTTATAGATAAATAAATGTACATAATATATACCAATTATTGAATTATGACAATAACAATATAAACCATATAATAAACAAAAATAATCATCTAAATTATTTTTTATTCAAAAATTTTAAACTCATCAAATTACCAAATCTATTTGGTAATTGTAACACTTGCAATATTGTATATTGAATTATTCATAAAAATAAATATTAACCATATACAAAAGAACTATAAAACTTAAAAGAAAATCTAATAATAATAAAAATAACATAACACCAAAAACACTAATAATACAATCAAAATGTAAAATTAAACATACCAAAAATCTAAAAAATAAGGAAATTTCATAACCACATGATATAAAATTACACGAAACATGTAAATAATAATAAGTAATAATTTAAGCATGAAGCTTATGATTATAAGTTAAAAACATGTAAAATGAAAAACTTAGTGAACAAAATATATTGTAAATATGATAAATAACAACAACATTATATGTAGTAAGAAGAAATACAAAATTTTACAAAAGAAAAAGCATAAAATAGTTACAAATACTAAAAGTTACAAATAAGAAAGAATTGGAATCATGAAAATAACCATAGAATGGAAAAAAGAAGTAATAATGAAAGATAAAAATAAACAATGTAATAATATCAATTATGAGAGATAAATATACAACACAATGGATAATGTATGAATCATTTTTTTTAGAAAAAATAATGCATCAAACAACTAGAATCAATTAAAATTAAAAAATAAGAAATCACCCAAATAAAACCTATAAGACATAAATCATGATCATTTGTCATTTCTTAAACTATGCATCCACATATAAAAAGAAATTGTTAAAATCAAGAATAATAAAAATAAGAATATTACAAGCTGAACACGAGGAAGAAGAAGGTAAATAATGTCATGAGTATAGATCTTAACCTTCAATAAGAACTTATGTGATGCTCATGTAAGACTTCCTATACAAGCTAGCCTTTTAGTTCCATGAATAATCAGTTCATGATCAAGCTAAACCTTACATATGAGCATTATTAATATTACCATCCTGATTAAAAGAGCATAAAGAGTCTTTAGATAACACCAGCCTTACATAAGAGAAAGGTACAATAGAATAATAATAAGGCATAATGATTTAATAAAATATGGCTACTTGTCTTATTCATGAATATGATTGATACATATATTCGATTGTCCTGCTCCATGTGTAGGCAGGGGGATATCCTACATTAAAGATAAGCTTAACAAGTACTTGCTATCATGCCTAGTCCTTGAATATTATCCAAGGTTGATTAGTTACTCCCTTCTTAAAGAGCATTAGGAGCATAGTTGGGTGTAGTAGGAGGAGACATCAAACTGTTTCACCCATTAAACCTCTAAAATACATAAGGAAAATATAGATAAGAAATATCTATTTTACCCTTTAGTAGGGAAAATCTCCACCCCTGACACTCTCTCCCACTCAAATGCTCGATGACCCTATCAATTATAACTTTTTAAAAGTCATAATCTTAGGCTCAATTGTCAGGAGGTTCAATAAAGCATGCCTTAGCTTCAACTTCTTAAATTATGGTAATTTATGTTGATAAGCTCATCTTCATTATTAAGATTGTTGGCTTGCACCCTTGTAATATTGACTGAAGTATGTAATCAATAAACCTTTTTATTAACATGGCATGAACATCCTTAAGCAGACAAGGAACGTCAAATACCACTCTCTTTATTATGACAACGTTGACTAATATGTAACTCCATCCACTTTGTGGAACACTTATTCATCATTTGCTCCAAGAGTTGTTGTAGCTTATGCCTTCAATATTTACTTGATCACCATGATTGTTGTTTGCACTCTAGTATGCTCTAGCTTAACATATGGCTCACAAACATCTTCCCTTTACTACACCACATTCCATCACCATGAGGACTGATCCCAAACTCCCCCACTCAAGTTAGAAAAGTAATAAGACCAGAACTCCTTTTAGACATAAGTAGTTCCACTTTAATTCTCTAAATAAATAAATGACTCCACCTATCTCCTGGAACTTCTCGCATAAGCAGTCCCTAATGGATTTAACATTAATATGCATAACACCATAGCAATCTTGCTTTAGCCAAGCATTCTGTTACACACTAGGATGGATGTTAGTACCTGCAATTACCCTTTCATAAGCAATCTCAAGCTTTATTAGTTAACCCATAAAGAAGGAAAAATTGATATGCAATTACTCTACCACTATAGAGAAATTTGCATATTTTATAAATAAATTCTCTATTACTATAGAACAATTCATACGTTTCATAAATAACTCCCTCAAGCTACCAAAGCTTGAGCAATTTCACATATGATAAACATATTATCAATATATTTACTCAGACTAATTCAATAATTGCTTTAAGTCAAGCATGCTTGGCTAGAAGTTTATAATGAAAAAGTACAAAAAAGGCATATACATTATCACTATGGATAGTACTATCAAACCTTTTTAACTATTCTCCATTGTACACTTTCATATTGATACAATCTCAAAATAGCTCAAATAATTTGAAATTGGACAGTCCCATACCTACTTAACTCAAAACTGCTTAAAATATTTTTAATCATATAGTATCATATGTGATAATGCAAATTAGAAAGTATAAATGAAGTGAGAATTAAAAATAAGTTATGTTGTAAGTAAGGGTATTTTGATAATTTCACTTAAAGAGAGGGGTATTTTAGGAAATCAAAAGTATGTGTGGATGTATGACAATATATGCATGTATGCTATACTTTGCATGGAATGGAAATTATGAGAAATCATTAAATAAAATGGAAAAGAAATGAAGTTAAGGAAGGAACCAATAGGATGGTAATAAATATCACCATATGATTGGACTCTTCCTTGACTCCTTGATTAATTAAAAAGAAAATAAATATTTAGTAAAGGAGGAAGCTTAAGTTGGCAATTCATTTCCTTCCCTTTCCATTTTTGAATTCTCTTCCTTTCCTCCTCCTTTCCATTTTTCCAATTCAAAGCTAATACATTCTTAAGGTAATTTTTGATGAAATTTATGTTTTTAAGCTTGTTTTTACCTAGTTCTTCTTATATATGCTCTTATTCCTTGCTATTGGTCGTTAGAGTTTATGTTCTTATAAGGGGATATTTGGCTATGATGGGAAAGTGGAGAATAAGTGTAGTTTTTGATGAATTATTGGTGGAAGATGAAAAAGGGAGGCTTGAATACATATGACTGATGCATTTTTATAATGTTATATTCATGGATTTGAATTGTGTAAAAAACCTAGGTAAATTATGTTCAATGTACTCTTATAATGTTGTAATATGTGTGTATGATGTGCATTAAGTGAGAAATTATGAAGAAGATGAAGTAAAATGCATGAGAAATGAGAAAAATGCTTGAAAATTCTTGCTGCCTAAATTTTGCACTTGTGTAAAATGACCCTTAATTTTTGGTTTGATGCCTTGAATCATTATATTATGTATGTTAATGATGAATTATTATGTTAGAATGAAGAAAATAAAATTTGAAGGCAATTGGAATGAAATTGCAAAAGTTATACTTAAAATGGTGTCAATAGGGGAGCATGTGTATGCCTTTATGTATGGCTGCCTTAAGTGGTATTTTAGTGCATAAATATTGAAAAACATGATTTGGTAATATGATGATGTAAAGGTTTGTGTATGTGCATTATGAAAGGTTTTAAGGTGATTAAATACCATAAATGAGACATGCAAACTAAGTGTATATAACTTACTGAAACTGAATGGTAAAAATGCAGATTTAGGGGTTTACGGTAATTGCATTTTGACCATTTTAATCTTAGAGATACATAATGTATAATATACCATTGGAACACTCTTTAAATATAGTTTCCAATGGTACTAATATTGTAAATTTTTGAAGTCATTTTATAGTTTAAAAATTCATGTCATTTTCATGCTCTAATTATGCTCATTTTAAGTGACATTTAGGTAGAATTTATAGGCATTCAACAATTTTATATTTTGAGGCTTTAAAGATTGAATTTTCGGGTGTATGATATATCATTTGAAAGATCTTTGAGTCTAGTTTCTAATGATTCAAGAATCACTTAATTTGGAGGTCATTTATTTAGTCAAAATGCTTGCATAATGAGCATTATTCCATGAGATAGAATGTGTATAAACTTGACATGCATGCATACTTTAGCACCAAAGTAATTCATTATGCAATTTTGTTTTAAATGCTTAAATGCATGATCTTATACTTCTATTAAGGGAGATTAAAGAGGTACATATCATAATGTAAATGTGAGGCAATTAGGCATTCCATTATAAATCAAAATAGTATGTAAAATACAAAGTAATTCAAATTGAAAATGACTAAATGAATAGTAACTTTCCAAGTGAATAGTGTAAATTAACCAAATGAATAGTACTCCCTAAGCATGTTTCGATCACTAACATATATAGTATCTAAGGCATTTAAACTTAGTATTAAAGTTACTTTAGTAATAAAACTCGATGTTATACCTACAAATATAGGTATAAAATATAATATTGAGGTTAATATAACATATCTATGTAAACAATCCTAAACCTTATAAATATGTATCAATATGGCATTTGCATGTCATTACACATAAATATGACTTGTGTAGACAATCATCCTTTGAATGTGGTGTATGAAATGCTTTGCAATGGAATGCTATGGAATGATACTTGAATGCTTCCTAAGTATGAAAATTGATTGGAATGTATGACTAGTAATACTAAGTGGTTATGAAATGAAAATGTGACAGGTTCTGATAGTGAATTTCATATGTCTGCCTAAACTTTTGATAAGGGCAAAGAGGTGACAGGTTTATGCTTCTTACTTCATGACCTCTCTTAAGGTCTTAAAATGATGTAGTTACATTAAAATGCTGATATTATTCATAAATTAGATACAAATGGTCAAGGATATCATCTAATGTACTTTCCATATGATCATTATACATCATTTACATTTCATGTCATGAATCATAAAAGTATACAGGCATATTCATGACAAGTATACAGAAGTTATAAGGTGGAAAGATATGATGTGAAAGGAAATGTATTGGGTCAACCTTCCTGATTGAAAGTAAAAATATGGATTCCCTTAGTGGAATCTGTTGGTTTGTTTAGTGATTAAGCAGCGGAAGAAATTTAAAATTTTCATTTTAAAACAACAAACCAAAAGAAGATCTTTGTATCAAAACACAGAAGAACTTGTTTAGAGATTAAAAGTGACAGTTTGATAGTAACCCTTACTTTATATGCAGATGTCCTTCGTCCTTTATCTCTAAAACGTTTATGGTTGTAGCAAACCAAAAACCACCAAGATAGGCAGCCTCCAACAGTATCCACACAAAACAAGGAAGTCCAAGCAAGCAACCAATTACTTCTATCTCCTTTCCTGTGAACTAGCAAAGAAAAAGAAGAAAAATCTTATGGAATTTTCGACTTCCTCACAATTACTCTTGTGAAGGCCGAATTCTCCTTCTATAGAAGAGTGTAATTTCAGCCAAAGGAAGAAGAATGGTGTGGCTTGACCTAATTTTGGTTATAACAACATATTTATATTCCAAAATTAGGTTAAGTTGAAACCCTTTCAGCTTAAGTCAAGCCCTGGGCCCGTCTATGACTAATATGGCCTGTGACTGTCACTTGCCATATCATAGCCCAAACCAATGGCCTAACTTAAACCTTATGGATTTCTAAACATTAAATGTTAAGTCCATAAAGTATTAGATTAATTTCCATAAGTGATTTTTGACTTTTCCTAAAAGTACGAAAAGTCCCTTTTAAGTTTGATTCCTCATTTGTAAGTGTGTGACCTCTTGGGTTCCTAATATGTTGGCAACATGTTTAAATCTTATATTTAACATGTAAATCATGAGCGGTATCTAGTTATACATCATGATTACCCAAATATTAGGAGGTCAAATATT
>CANYBF011257747.1:0-15723 GCA_948192965.1 Dalechampia spathulata | reverse complement strand
TTAGAAATTACAAAGTTTTATAAATGGACATGAAATAACACCAGTGTTCCCTGAGTTCGATACCCTTCTCACTCTATACTAAGTCCATAGAGACTAAGGGATTTAATTCTGTCTGCAATCGTATTTTTATTATTAACCCCTAAAATCCCTGCTTCAAGCATAAGCTCTAATAATCTTATATAGATCATAATATAATAATGCAATGTGGCATGTAATATAAATATCAATTTATCGTGTACTTTCCATATTTCACATATCATTTATTTCATCATCTTTGTAAGAATGCCATAATCTGCATTCTTTCTCTGAGTAACATACCATAAAGAAACCATCATGTTTCTATATCATTTATATATGTGCACTCGTAGTGCTTTCATTATATCATCCACTGAACTTTCATAATGCATGAATGAAAAATGTTATTTGTAAGAATGCATTCATGTCATGCATTCTCCCTCTTATTTTTCTGTATCATTTCATTTCATTTCATATCAATTGCCTTTTTCACATACTGGGCTATTTCATATCATATGCGTGCTTGGTACTGGGTCTTACATTTCTTTTTATAACATTTCTGTGGTTTAACATACTAGAACCCAGTTCACATTCATTTCATTGATTTCATATCATTTTCCTTTCCATTCATTTCCCGTAGGAATTCATTTCATAATGCCTAAGTACCCTTTTCATTTATCATTTTCTCACTTTCGCTCATTTTCCTCCTTTCTTATTTCTCCATGTCATGTCATGATTATGAATATGTAATTTAATGTTTCATGACATGATATGTATACTTTATGTTATGATGTTATGATGAACATATATAAGCACCATAATAATGTATCATACATCATCCATTTTATTGTAACAACCATTTTATATATCATGTATTTTATGCATCATCCATATCGTATAGTATCCATTTCAAACATTCATTGACATTGAAATAATAAAGATCATTTGCATAATGCATGTATATTAAAATATTGCTCAATGACCTTAATCAATAAACCAAGATATTAAAATTCATCAACCATCATTCACCATTAATTATCACTACCAACCATGATACATCATAAAACAATAGTTTATAAGATTCTGGACTATAGGTATAGTAACTGGTACCTTACTATCTTATGATTACATACCAATCTCTAATACATTTATGATATTAAAACCCATAAACTGATACTTATCATACTTTTAAAATCATTTCATTCCTTACTTTTCTCATCTTATAATTTCATCTTCTATCATATAATTATACCTCCTTACTTATATAATTCATGGTATATAATCAATACGTTTTGATGTTATGTCATAAATATATGCATCATAATAAATTACCATGCATAATACTTCTCAGAACTTAAATATCATCATATAATAAAATGATCATTTCCTTTTATCAAATTTATCTTATCATTGTATTTATAATTCTGTATATATAAACCTTATTTGTTAGATCGATATATCATATTATATCATTTACATCTTTTCATATTTATTCTAGAATTATCAACCAATAATCATAATCATGATATGATAATATCATAAGAAAAAAAGAACCTCATCATTAAAACAAATTCACCAACTTATAAACTTCATGTTATAATAATAGCAAAGTAATCATTGCTTAATTAAATCATATCGCATCAACATATATATCATTAATATATCATATGCTATCATTATTAATAATCATCTTTGCTTTTATTAGTGATTTTCATTTCAGTATCAATAATTTTTCACATTTATAATTTGTGTCATTACCATCATTTTCAAAATCAATATCATCACACAATATCATATCATCATAATTAATAAATGTGAATGCCATGATATGTCTTACCATAGATTAAAAAAATGTACCTTATGGAATCTAGTTTCATTTTTAACTATTATCATTCATGCTCATTATGTAATAAAAATTATAAAATAAAACATGTAAGTACATGTCAACAATCAAGGTAAGTTATTAACTTACCTGCTGATTCAATTATTAAGGAATCAACTAAATAGCACAAACCTGATTTCCATTCCCTTTTTAAAATTCTAGTGGTATGCATTGAATTCCCCTCTAAACTATATGAATCACAAATTAAATATTCATCTTTAATTAATAATTTAATTTTATCATAATTATCTATAATTCATGCATTTAGAAGCACATTGCACTATATATTTAAATATTCTTTTATATAACAATAATTCACGTATTAAGTCAATTCATATTCTAAAACATAATATTAATTAAGAAAATTGCAATAACCTTTAAAAGGAAACTACTTTACTTATTAGCTATATTAATTATTGTATAACACAAGTCAAAATATAAAATTTATGATAATGAAATTTGTAAATTAATAAAAACTAGATTTAATAAAATCTCAAACAATGTGTGTGTGTATATATATATATATATATATATATATATATATATATATATATATATATATATATACATATATATATCTATTCATTTAAATTATTTTCTTTTAAAATCTTAAGAAACAATTTCTCTTCTTTTTTTATGAATCACATAAATTCCAATTTAAACCAACTTGGTATTACAATAAAAATAGGTTTAGTAAACTTTAAGAAATAACCTCATTTATATTTGTTAAAATTTATAGTAGGATAATATGCTTATAAAATTACTTATTAAATTATCCAATTTATATATATATACAAATTTAAAATGGTACATGCCACATAAAACATTCCAATAACAATGTGTTTTGTTAATCATTTTAAACCCAAAAATCAAATTCCATACCAAAACAATTTTTATACCATTTAAAAAAATACTTAGTAAATTTTTCCAGCCTTAAATCATGTATCCATAATTATTGAAACAAGCTAATTACACATTCAATTTAAACTGCTTATAACACTTTATTACCATCCCTTAGAACCGTTCTTCTCCATTTCTTTTTTTTAACATCCCTTTATACAAACAAGATTCAAAACATAATAATTTTTGAATCTATAATAAAAATAAAACTTTTTAAGAGTTGTTTTAGAACCCATCTCCTTTCCAAAAATCCATTCATTTAAATCTTGTATATCTAAACTACCTCAAGTTCAAATATTCCCAAAATAAATAAAATATAATTTGAGTGTAATTAGAATCATAAATACCATAATTTACCCTTCCCAATATATTATAACTCATTTCAATTAATAACAATAATTTCTTCCTAAGTAAAAATAAATTGAACAGTTAAGCATACACATAGAATGTTTAACATTATCATAGGTTACCTTACCATATCAACATTAACCCATAATAATACATTCATGCAATAATATCCGAAATACCACAACATACGACAACCACCCATTTATTTCCCATCAACAAGATAACTTCCTAAAGACTTAATATAATCAATAAACAACCAATTTCCTTTGCAGAAACTTGCTCCCTAAACATCTAATAACCCAAAATGCAGAATATATATATATATATACACACACACATGGTAACATTGCAAATCACATAACCAACCTACACAACATAGTTACCCAAAGCAACATGGTTCATATGATACTTTCAAGCCCCAAACCATAATTTATATATACAGTAAATCCACTTCCAAAGATCCATTAATTCGTAACAGTAATTTAAGAAACTAAAATAAATTCTTAGCAACCACTTTTCCTTTTTAACACCAACAAAACAAAAGATGCGCACTCCATCATAAACTCATCTTTAAACAATTTCCTTTTTATACACTCAACACTTCAAAATAAGAAATCTAAACTATGATAAATCAAGAAGAAAGGAGTAAATAGCATCATGGCTATAGTTGGAAATCAAAGACCCAAAAATTAAGAATGAATTTGTTTGCTGGAATCGCCTAAAATCCTTCACCTTGCCATTCTTAACTTTAATCTTTAAATAAAATACACATACCATGAAAATCAATTTACATAGCAAAGAAGAAAAAGAAATGCTATGAAAATTTCATAGGGAAGAAAAACTAGCAGGAAAGGTTATCATGCGCTATAAACTCCCCACTTTCAAAATACTTATCGATTTTTTACAGCTTCATTAACTCACTAAAATAACATTCATATCTCAGTCCTAAAGAAGATCTCACATGCATGAACAAAAAGGAAGAATCAGTCGAACAAAGAAGGAAAAGAAGTTCAATGTTGCGTTAAAAAGGAAAAGAGAAAGAAGAGGATTTTGGTGGAAAAATTCAGAAAAGAAAGGAAATTTAGCACTGCTTGAAACTTGAAATGAAAGAAAAGAGAATTATTGAAGATGAAGTGATCAGGTATTGAAACCGTCAAATTAAATTCTACTTTCCCCAATGTAGATATTTAATAATTTTGCAGTAGTGGAAGAAGGGTTGATCCTACAAGGACGGAATGAACTATCAATTCTTTACGTCAAAAATAAAATAAAAATAATTTAAAATAATCGGAGAAAAATAATAAAGTGAATTTTGGTTTTTGGAAAATATCAATGTAAAAGACTTCCTAATCGCAAGCCATAATTAACCATTGATAGATCATGATCATCGATGCAACGATAATCCAACGGTAAAAATCACCAAACCGGTTATAGATTAGAAGAACCCGATTGTAGTTAACACTTAAGAACTAGCTCCGCCATATTCAAACTAGATCATTTAATTCATAAAGAAGTTTAAAAGCCTTTTACCTCAATTAATTCTTTGATTGCTACTTCAGCGAGTCAAGTGATAATTATTGATCAAACAACTCACTTAGCAGTATGTATAAAATAGAACCGTGCAAAGGACCCTTTTTGTCACATCCCTAAGAAATACAATGGATCATCGATTTACAAAATTAAATCGAATAATGATTTTACCATTGAAATTAAGAATGATTTGATCTTGTATCACCTTCAAATAATTAATTGTGTTGCTCTTGATTGGGAAATAAAACACCTAGCCAAGCATCATAGGCGGCAACATCAATTCAAAAATAAAGAAAAATAAAAATAAATAATTAAAGGAAATAAAATAATATTAATGCTAATATTTGATTAAAATAAAATCCAAAAGATTGAACCTCTCTATAATAGGAACAAGTCTCCTATTTGTAGAAGTTTGAAAATAGGCTAAATAAATAAATAAAATAATTGTCAATCCTTATCTTCAGATAAGATCTCCAAAATTGAATCTAATCTAATCCTGAATTTAAAAATAGAAAATTAAATCTGTTAGGTCCTTGTGCCTTCTCTTATACCTATAAGCCTTGATCATACGATCTGTATTCTACTTTTGATTCCAAAACGTGGTAAAAATGCAAAATTAGCTTCCTTTTCACTTTTTCCTTGTTTTTATCTGTGAAATACAAAAATATAACCAAGTCAAATGTTCTAGCTACTTTCCTACTTTAAAATAGACTGTTTTATATATGAAAAATATGTATTTTAGTGCTCGATCATATACCCCCACACTTACTCAATGCTTGCCCTCAAGCATTCTTAATCCTTTCTTTTAATTCAAAAACGAAATCCATTTTAAATAAAATAGCAAGAGTCAAATCAACATCATATATTTCTAACTTCCCAACATAATTATTTTCATTAAAACAATCCAACCATCAACAGAATCTCAGTAAACATAAGGGTTTCAACCCACAACATTCCTACATAGCCAACATACATTGTGTCCAACCAAACAGTTTAACATAAATCAGCAATAGCAACAAATTTCCAGACCCACCAAGCATCCATTGCTTTGTTTTTCTTAGTTATTTCAACAAACCAGTTATCAACAATTTTAAAATTTGAGAACTATATAAAGTAAGATATGAATCAGCCCAAAGAAGGGGGATATTCTCCCATTGTTAGTGTCTCCGTACACTATAGTAGCTTAAGGGGTGTCTAGGTCCGATCTACCTAAAACTAATCAGCAAAGGTAAAAGTGTTGGGTTCCTTTTTGGAGAGTGTAATTTTTTTGAACTTGTAACGGCCTAAAAAAGGGTAAATTCTCCTAATCATTGACTGCTCCATACACAATCTGCTTAAGTAACTTGAGTGTTGTACCACTCAAATCGGTTAATGTTGGTTTTAACAGATTTCTCTTTTTGTTTTTTTCTGGTTCAGCAGTTAACATTTTAAGCTAGATAACCTGGCGGTAAGGAAATGATCTACACACATGCCAATTCATTCATGCAATTAAAATCAGTTTATAGGCATAATAGAAACATTACAAATCAATCACCAAGTATCCTCATCAATTCTGCTTATAGTTGAATGTTTATCAGCAACAACTCATGCAAAGTCATAAAAACAATGATGTATTCTCGTCATCAAAAACTGCTTTGAAAGAAAACAAATTCAAAGATTTGAAAAGAAAGAAATAGATTTAGCAGCTTAAGTGCAAAATAAAAGTAAGCATGCAAAAATGAAAAATTTTGATCAAACACATAACCTGCATAAAAATAGTCCACAAAAACACAAATAAACATAAAACTCAAGAGCAGCATTCACCCCTCCATAATTAAATCACATTGCCCCAATATGAGGCAAACACAGCATTAGCAAAAATAGAAAAAATAGATTGAAGAATTGCAGATATTGCATGATGTTTTGCTTTGCTGCTGGTAGGGTAATCACTGTTGCATCTCCAGTGAATGGCGCAGTTCACCAACTTCTGCGTCCAACTCATCCAACCTCAAGAAAATTTATTGGAAAGCTTCCTCCATACTGGTTGTCATCTTATCCAGTTTAGTGTGCAACGTTAAAAATTCTTGTCCAGTAGTAGACATAGGCTACAAAGTGGAGGCTGGCGTAGGCTTAACTATCATTTTCCGCTTCCTAAAAACTCTATTATACATAGGAACAATGGGTCTAAGGGGATAGAATTCGTAGCCAGGGGCTTCTTGCTTCCTACATAACAATCCCATCTCATCTAAACTAGACAAGTCAAGAGGTAAAAGGTCGATAGCCTTATGGAGATTATGAGCAGAGGGGTTAAAAAGATTTAATCGAATGGCAAGGTAGGTCACAACATGACCAAGAATCAGTCACTTAGAAGTGGTAACTGCTGACTTCAGTTATACTGCTATGAAACAGCCTAAGTTGACTGCCTTCCCTTCCAAAATACATTTTAGGAAAAATAGCTCTACCCTTGTTACAATTCTTGGTGTATCATTCCTGCAAGAGAAATAGTAAGCTAATAATCTATGCAGATAAGTTAAAGAACTATCTAATAAGTAGGAATCTTTTATTGAGGTAGGGTCATATTTCTTGTTGGTAACAGTTGTATACTTCTCCCATAGCTCTTCTGCATTAAATTTTTCTAGAATATCGTAGAAGGCATCAATACATTCATATATTATTTCATCAATCAAACTAAGGGTCAAATTGAATTTATTGATAAAAAAAGAAAAACACTATCCCAAAAGTCGGAATGGAACAACATCAGGACTGTCTAAAGCTAACAACAGATTTTTATCAAGAACAAAGGTACTATAAAATTCATAAAATTCATAGTAAACTGAACAATTAATTTCCAAATACCTTTTCCATATCGTACCTACAATATATTCAAAACATTTCAACTTCACTCTCTCAATAGTGGGGTAATCAATTATATTACCTTAGACAACTCTAAGGTTGACAACCTTAGCAAAATTTTTCTTCTCTTCTTTACCGAATTTGAAGTGTCCATTGAGTTTGGACAGAGGAGGTGGCAATGCACCTTTGAGCTATTTGGGTCTTGGACACATGAGAAGTGCATCCTCCAATTGTTCTTATGCTAGTTGTTTGGTTGCCAGTTTTGCAATTTTGGGAGTGGCTTGCTTCATCGATTCTTCTTGTTTCCTCTCCATTGATGTTTCTCTCTCTTGACTAGACTCTCTTTCTTCGGGTGTCTCTTTGAATTCCTCTATCATGGCTCATATTAATTGCTCAGCCATCTTATTGGAATCATCATCCACCACCTTTGATGTCAATTAGGCTCGATCATACTACTGCAGCTTGGGCAGTTTTTGACCGGTATAAAACTTAATTTTGGTGTATTTGATATCTACCGTCGGTCTGATGGGAGGAGCGAAAACTATTAGTTTCTTCATTGGTGGTGCGAGCTCATCATCATCTACCATGATAGGCTCCTTGTTGGCATGTCGTTTCATCACCGGACCGGCACCAATTGATTTCCTTGTGTGAGCCATGGCTGCTAAAATCCCTAATTTGAGAGAAAAAGGGAAAAGTAAAAATTGAGTGGTGAAAGAGTAATGTTAGGACCTACACAGTAAATAGGGTGGGTAAATATTTAAAGTCCTTAAAAGATAAACTTTAAAAGGAATTTAAGTTGTATTAGAATACACCTTCTATTAAAATGCTAAGGATAAAATTTCACTATGCCTAGAAAATTCCTATCTGACTGCTTGCAATCAAATACATGAAGAAAATTAGATTGTGAAGAAGAAGATTAAAAATTAGAACATAGTAAAATGAAATTTAACTAACTAAAAACTGAATGCCATCTTATTTGCTGCTTTGTGGGCATAATGTCTAACAAAATTGGAAAAATTAACACTTAAGCTAAAAAAAACTTAGTTTTGATTTTAAGTCCCAGCTCTACTCCTGATACGTTATACTCTAAAAAAGGCTCGCTCAACATGATAACACATGTTGGTTGAGTGAAAAGTCCCTCATAGAACAGCTTGAGATGATGTCCATTCACTTTGAACATTTTTCCCAAATCTAAACTTTGGATTTCCACTGCTCCTTGTAGGAAAATACGTTCACCTCAAATGGTCCTAACCATTTCAGTTTCAATTTTCCAGGAAACAATCTCATTTTGGAGTTATACAACAACACTTTCTACCTGATTACAAACTCTATCCTACTCAAATGCTTATCATGAAGTTTGCATGCTTTCTCCTTATATATTCCTAAGTTCTCAAAAATTTAATTCCTGATTTCATCTAGTTCCTCAATCTGTAATTTCCTGTGGTTACTAGCCTCATCAATTGACATATTGTATTGCTTCACTACTAAGTTCAATTGGTAAGTGAAAAGGCTTACTATATATGATCCTAAAAGGTGACATTCCTAGAGGACTTTTGTAAGTGGTTTTGTATGCCCATAGAGTGTTGTCAAGTTGCAGGCTCCAGTCCCTCCTGTTAGGGCTCACTATTTTCTCTAAAATGGACTTGATTTCTCTATTGGTGACTTCAGCTTGTCCATTTCCTTGAGGATGGTAAGCAGTGGTCATTCTATGTGTTACACCATATTTGTGAAACAAAGATGCCACTTCTCTATTGCAAAAATGTATGCCTCGATTGCCTATTATCTCTTTTAGAACTCTAAACCTATTGAACATGTTAGTCGTGGTAAAATTGACTATGGTTTTAGCATCATTGAACTTGATGGCTTTGGATTCCACCCATTTCAACACGTAATCAACTAACACCAAAATATAAACATGATCGAACGAAGGTTGGAAAGGTCCCATAAAATCCATCCCCTACACATCAAATATTTCATAAACCATGATTCCTTACTAGGGCATTTCATTTCTTTATCCAAGGCCTCCTGTTTTCTGGCAGTTCTCATAATGTTTGCAAAACAAGTAAGTGTCTTGATGTATGGTCAGCCTGTATAGTCCACTCTCCAAAACTTTTCTTACTATCTTTTTTAGACCAAAATGGCCTCCACATACATACATATGACAGAACCTTAATATAAAATCAACTTCAATTTTTGGAATGCATCTATAAATAACTTGATCAGTATAGTGTTTCCATAAATACGGTTCATCCCAAATATAGTATTCACAATGCTTCTGATTTGGTTTTTCTCGTTCCTTGATAAATCTTTCGGCAATTTCCTGGTACATAAAAAATTAACCAAGTCAGCATACTAAGGTAAATTTTTTATGGTACTTAACATAAATTCATTAAGAAATTCATCATAAAATTTGCATGGCTTTGAATTTGGCAATTTTCCCAGATGATTTGCAACTAAATTTTTTGATCCCCTCTTGTCTCATAGTTTTAAATCAAACTCCTGGAGCAATGATATCCAGCGAATCAATCTAGGCTTGGCCTCCTTTTTCTTCAATAAATACTTAAGTGCTGCATGATCAGAAAATATAGTTACCTTAGTGTCGAGCAAATAAGAACAAATTTTTCATATGCAAAGACTACAAAATATAATTCTTTTTCAGTTGTTGAATAATTGAACTAGGCACTGTCCAATGTCCTTGACGCATAGCTTATCACGTGTGGTTCTTTTTCGTTCCTTTGGCTAAGTACTGCTCCTGCAACATAGTTGCTCGTATCGTACATGATTTCAAAGGGTAATTTCCAATCTGATGGTAGCATAATTAGGGTTATAATTAACATCTCCTTAAGCTAGTTGAATGCCTTTTTGCAAGATTCATTAAAAACAAAGTTGACTTCCTTCTGCAGGAGTTTGCAAAGTGGTTGGGTGACTTTTGAAAAATCCTTTACAAATCTTCTGTAGAAACCTGCATGTCTAAGAAAAGATCAAACTTCTCTCATAGTTTAAGGGTAAGGTAATGACTTGGCCTTACTTACCTCTATTCCTTTCTTTGAGATAATATGGCCTAAAATTAATCCTTGATTAACCATGAAATGACATTTTTCATAATTTAGGATCGTATTTTTCTCGATAAATTGTTGCAATGCCTTCGTTAAATTATCAAGACATTCATAAAATGAATTTCAATAAATTGTAAAATTATCCATGAATACCTCAATGATATTTTCAATAAAATTAGAGTAAATACTAACCATGCATCACTAGAATGTTGCTGGTGCATTGCAAAGTCCAAATGACATTCAGTTGAAGGTAAAGGTTTCGAATGGGCATGTAAACATCATTTTTTCTTGATCTTCGGGTGCAACTGGGATTTGGTAGAAACCCATGTATCCATCTAAACAGTAATAGTACATTCAACCTGCCAATCTCTCAAGCATCTGATCAATAAATAGGAGAGGATAATGATCCTTCCGTATAGAAAAATTTAATTTTTGATAGTCAATATAAACCTTCCACTTGTTTTGAACACGAGTGGGCACCAATTCCCTCTCTTCATTGTGAATTATAGTAATTCCTGTCTTCTTCGATACAACATGCACCGGCTCATCCATTGGCTATCAGAAATTGGATAAATTATGCCTGCGTCTTGTAGCCTTAAAATTTCCTTTTTCATGACTTCCATCATTGATTTGCCATCTAAGCTTCTCATTGATTTGCGACCTGGTTCTAACAGTATATGGTGCATACATATTGATGGGCTGATTCCTTTGATGTCGGCTATTGTTTAGCTGATTGCCTCCTTAAATTTTTTCAGAGTTACTACTAGTGCCTTTTCTTCATCCTCGTTAAGTTTATTTGAAATTATAACTCGCAGTGTTTCACTAGTCCCTAAAAATGCATACTTTAAATGGTTGGCAAGAGGTTTTAGTTCCAGTTTGGGTGCCTGCAAAATTAAACAAAATAATTTAGTATGTTGGCTAATTAAATTTGGTTTTTGTCCAATTTCAGGTTCTGCATTTAAATCATCAATAGCTTGTAGCAGTTCCTCCTTCAAAATCAGTGATTCTTCATGAAATTTGGCATTACTAAAGGCTGATCTTAACTCATCGTCATCACTTAATTTGAAAACCTACTGCATGAGTAGATCAAACATATCTATGGCATAGACATTGGAAATATCAGGAGGGTACTTCATGACATCATACATATTAAACTTGATCACCTCTCCATCAAACTCCATTGTCAATGTCCCTTCAGGGACATCTATTTTTGTTTTTGTTGCTGTTAGGAAAGGTCTTCCTAACAAAAGATTAGATGTTTTCAAAGATGTTCTACCGTCCATCTGCACAACATAAAAGTCAGCAAGAAAAATAAGTTTATTAACCTGTACCAGTACATCCTCCAGAACTCCGATAGGGTAGATTATCGATCGGTCCACTAACTGAATTATTACTCTAGTTTCCTTCAAAGGTCTTACATTCAAAGACTCAAAAATGGATTAGAGCATTATATTCATTGAGGCTCCCAAATCCCACATGGCATTCTTCTTGCTAATCTCTCCAATTTTTATGGGGATCATAAACACTCCCTTATCCTTACACTTTGATGGTATTTTCCTTTGAATCACTGTCGATACACTTTCATTAACAATCACCTTCTAGAATCCAATTAATTTCCTTTTGTTAGTGCATAAATCTTTTAGAAATTTCATGTACCTTGGCACTTGTTTAATCGCATCCAACAAAAGGATATTAACCTGCACTTTATGAAAATTTTTTAATATCTCCTTCTGTTCTTTCTCTTTTTTCATTTTCTCCAGCTGCTCCGAAAAGGGACATCAAACTGTTATTAGCTAGATATTTTTTTCTCCTTCCTAGAATTTTTGATTTCAACCTCCTTCTCCACATTAGGCTTCAGTTTTTTAGCAGTAGCTTCTGGCAAGGTTCGGCCATTCCTTAAAGTTACTACATTGATATTCTCTGTTATATTCACTTCTGCCTGAGATGGAAGTTTCCCTTGGGATTCAATCTTTCCCAATGATGTAGCAATATACGTTACTTGATTTTCCAGATTTTTGAATCTTGTCTTCATAGCCTGTTGAAATTGTTGCATGTTAGTGACTAAGGTTTTCATCATATCTTCGAAAGACATACCTAATTATGTTGGCTAGCTATTCTTTTGCTGCTGGAAATTATTCTGCTCGTTACCATACCGCAGATTTAGATGGTCTCTCCAGTCTAGGTTGTACGATTTGGAGAATTTGCATACTTCCTTTACGGTGGTCCAGGAAATCCTCCTACCGTATTAGCTTGCTCTCCCTTTTCTTCCTCTTCAATTGCTAGGCATTTGTTAGTGTGGTGATCTGGTTATGTTCAAATCCTACGGACTTTGGTTGGCTTAAAATTGGTTGTAAAATCCTATATGATTGAGGCAAGCTATGAAATATGTGATTTTAAATTAGAAATATTTACCTCATGCACTTTTCTTGATGGCACTTTTTTAGTAGAAAATGATTGGGTGTTGGCTGCCATGATCGTTATTAGGTCACATACTTCTTAGGATGTTTTATTGACAATGGCACCACCATTTGCTGCATCCATCATCTTCCATTCTATCAGTTGTAATCCCTCATAGAAGTACTAGATTAAATTCTGCTCGGTTATCCTATGTTGAGAACAAGATGCACATAGCCTTTTAAAGCGCTCCCAATATTTGTGTGAATTCCCTACCTCTTTCTGCCTAATTATGTAGATATCTCTCCTTATCTGAGCTGCCCTTTTGCTGGAAAAAATTTATCCAAAAACTACTTGGCCATCTTGTTCCATATATTGATAGTTCTGGATGGTAAATAGTAAATCCAATCCTTAGCTGCATCTGCAAAGGAAAAGGGAAAAGCTCTTAGCTTGATTTGTTCTAAACTCATACCTTATGGTTTCATACCATTACAAACTATATAGAATTATTTTAAGTATTTGTAAGGATCCTCATTTTCCAGTCCCTTAAAAGTAGGCAAAATTTGTATTAATCCTGAGTTTAGTTCCAAGGGAACTGTTAAATCCTCATAGGTAATACACATTGAGGTCTAATCTATTGGTGCGATGGCCATTTATCGCAGAGTTTGCTAATTGATAGCCATGATAACTTTGTTAAAACTATTATTATCCATGTCATCCTCACTAGCTGCTTCTTCGTTCATGCTTGAGCTCTCTGATACAGAGGCTAGTCTTCTATTTTTTTACCTCTTTCCTCAATCTCTTTGCAGTCTTCTCAATTTCAGTATCAAAGCTTAAATTTTTTTATAGAAGATCAAGTCATAAACAAAGAATCAAAAGAATGTTAGTTACTCTTCTCGACAACGGTGCCAAATGTCACACCCTAACCCAGTGTAACACGCTCCCATAGAACAGTTAATAATCCCCTAAGCAAGAAAATCATTAAATATTCTACAAAGGATCTATCATTTTTTAGCTATTGAAAAATCAAATATATCAAATGCATTCTCATTATATTAACAAACTCTCATTCATTCTATGTGCTCTGTACACATTATCAAACATTATACTATAGTATTAATAGTACACACCATAAAATATATTACTCTAGTGTTACTGCCTCTAAGGTTAAGTCAAAAGTTACATAAATACAAATACACGATGAAGGATGTTACATTGGTCCCAAACTGCTTTCAGAAGAAGATTCTTCAGAATTGCAACCTTCTCTGACTGAGGATCGATCAGCCTTGGTTCTCGCCTGAAGGTCTTGGTCCTGCGTTTATCAAATGAAAAACGCTAAGTATAAAACTCAGTGGTGCTATAAAATGAGTGAAACACATAATTCATACCATACACATATCACATTAAGATCAAACTATAATAATCCCATGCTTAGCAGTATAAATGTGTCATATCATGTCATTTTACATCAATTGCTAGTTATTATAAGCCATACATAGCGCATCTTGCATAAAAGTGGAAACCAATATTATAAATGAATACATTGTAACTTTTCCTATATCAAGTATTAGTCTGTACTTTATCACCTTGCATACATCTCTATATAAGCACAATTGTAGTGCCTTTACCATTCCATTCTCTACTCTTTTATGCTAAATGAATGATCATGTATGTATGTGATAATGAGAATGCGATCATGCGTTGCATTCTCCCTCTAATTTTCTTATAACATTTCATTTCTTTTCTGTATGATTATATTCAATCTGGTACTAGGTCTATTTCTCTATGTACCGGTACTTTATCATTCTTTGGTTCCCATAGGAACATAACATTTCTCTATGGTTCATAATAAGAACCTATACTGTATGATTCCGTCAAGGGACTCATTAATAACTGTATGACCTAGTACATTTTCATTAATCATTTCTCTGTATACCTCTTTCTTTCTCCCCTTATACCTTCTGTATGATATGTCATGAATATCTTTATGTATGGATATTTTGTGACATGATGCATAAATGATGCATTAATTCTTGCATGCAATAATGATCATATAATACCATTCATAATATAAACTCATTACTTTGCTATCATAAGCAATCAATTGAGAAAACATCATTTCAAGACCTTTAATAGGTCAAGAAATGAAAAGCACAAACCTGCAATGGACTTTCCCTTATCTAAATTCCTTAATGGTACTTGTAACTCTTCCTTCACACCACCTATAACATTACAAAGCATCCATACTTAATAAAAGAAACAATTCATACAAAGATTCATAATACATTACTTTCTTTCTAATCACCATACAGGTAAGTCTATGACTTAACACAATTAAGCAATCGTAAAAGATTCTTAAGATTGTTCAACTAATACCATACTTAGATATATATATATATATATATATATATATTTACAAATTTATATTTTATTATATAACATTCCAATATTACTGGTTTCAAGTAATTAATTATTTAATTTACCTCAGAGTTTTTGATGATATATTAAATATTGATGAAAATGATGATGATGATGATGATATAAAAATTAAAAATAAAACACTATGGATTGTGTATTACCTTTCTTTATCGATACCTTTTTTTAATATTATTTTTTATTTTTATATCATCATCAACATCATTTTCATCAATATTTAATATATCATCAAAAACTCTGAGGTAAATTAAATAATTAATTACTTGGAACCATTAATATTGGAATGTTATATAATAAAATATAAATCTGTAAACTGCTATACAAAAATTA
>CANYBF011257351.1:0-10031 GCA_948192965.1 Dalechampia spathulata | reverse complement strand
ACCCGTCTCAGGAAAACAACAATTATACTACAAGGGATTTTGACCTTCTAATGCTCGTATAAGAAGTCCAAATAAAACATAAAGGATACAAAACAAACCCCTGGATATATAAATACATGGATTCTTATACAATACATTTGGCATACTGCCAATTCTAATACAAAAGAGTCTATGCACAAATATACAAAAGAACAGGAGTCCTTCCAGAAGTCCAAGACACGCCCAGCTGCTGTACCTCTAGCCCCGGTGCTTGCCCTCTGAACTCGGACCTACGTTCATCAAATGATAAACGCTGAGAATAATCTCAGTGGTGCTAGGAACACAATTACATATAACATATACACATCCATGCATTCAAGCATACCACATACGGTCAAGCATACGGCACACAGCCAATCACCACACGGCACACAGCCAAGCGTTGGGCACACGACCCCATACATACGGCAATCTCTGCCCAACCGGACATCCATATTGCATCTCACAATAATAATGCCCGATCCACGATCGTACCATGCACTCGCCCTCAATTTGATGCGTCTCACACTCTTCGCCCGTGCGGAGGGCATCTCACCCCTGTATTACCAATTAATACTGGCACCTCTCGCACCAGTAGGAGCATCTCACCCCCTAATTGATAGATATCGGTACCTCTCGTACCGTGACACAGTACGTATCATCACAACGCCACCCTTATAGCATCCCCTCACCATGTTATGCTATGCAATCATTCAATATGCATTCACATGCCAAATAACAATCCTACTAGGCAAACATCTACTAATCACAAGGTACATTCCTTCACGGAACTCCTATCTATACATACGTTCCTTCTCGGAACCAATAACCACAATCACACGTATCAAAAGCATGCACAAGCATAATCATCGGGAATTCAATCCCCAGCATCAATCTCATAGCCATATTTAGCTTATCGACAAGAAAAGGAACTCAAACAATCAACAGAAAGTCCTAACACAAACCTGAAGAAAGACGATATCTAGCCTGCGATCCCGTCGCTACCCCGTTCTAGCCTTAACTTCTAATTCTCGCCCTGTCTCAGTGAGTAGAAACTCCCCTCTGGTAGGTTTTAAGGGTTTAGGGACGTTTTTAAGGAAATAACTAAGGAAAACCTTATGTTTTAAGCTGTTAAAAAGCCCAACTTAAGTCACGTACGGCCGTACCACCACCCGTACGCCCGTACCAACTCAAAAATCCTGACAAACACAACTCCTGCGAGTTGCGGTACGGCCGTACCGCCTCATGGTACGCCCGTACGCCCTAATTCCTGCGAGCTCTCCTGACAAACCTGATTTTCTGCGAGTTGACGTACGCCCGTACCATCTATTGGTATGCCCGTACGCACTCAAGAAACTCTATACCCTTCATCTCCCCTGTCTTGTACGGCCGTACAGCCTCCCCGTACGCCCGTACCACTCCCCAAACTCCTCATTTCCTACTCAAACGCACTCCACGGCCTCCTAAAATACCTCCTAGTCCAAGCAAACGTGCATGCCATCATGCACACACCTAGCACACATGCAAACACACATCCAAGACGTCATCATGACGCACATACAAGCACAGAATACACAGCACATACGCAAGCAACACATGTATACATACACGTATACATCCAATCATGCATACAAAACTACTAAAACTCCTAGGGGGTCAAACGCGGGCGTAACAAACATCCTTTTCTTAAATAGTCGAACTATGTTATGTAAGTTACTATTCATTTATTCAAGGGTATTATTCATGAGTTACGATTTATTTGGTATGAGTTACTGTTCATTTGGTCATTTTTACTTATATTGGATTTGTAATTGTATGTACATAACCATTCATTTAAGCATTCAAAATAAAATTTCATAAGGAGTTACTTGATTTTAAAAAAAGCATGTCTTTCAAGTTCATTCATATGCAGCCTCATGAAAAAGTTCTTGTTATGCAAGCATTTTGACTATGTAAATAACCTTCAAATTGAGTAATTATTAAATCACTAGAAACTAGACTCAAATATATTTCCAAAGATATATTATATGCTCAAAAATTCAATCGTTAAGGCATTCAAACATCAAATGATTGAATGCCTATCAATTTTGCCAAATTTCACCTCAACTATGACATCCTATATAATGTGATATTTCAAACCAAGCAAATGACTTCAGAAATTTTTAAAATTAGTACCATTGGAAACTAGATTTAAAGAGCTTTCTAACCGTATATTATTCATTCTATAATTCTAAGGATAAAATGGTCAAAACATAACTATCGTAAACCCCTAACTCTGCCTCTTTTGAAATTTAGTTTCGGCAGATTTTGTGCACCTCACTTATATGCCTCATTCATCATATTCAATCACCTTTAAACCATATCATATTGCACATACACCTATATTAACATGTTATAAATAATACCAAATCAAAATTTCCAATGTTCCTGCATTAAATTACCACAATAGCCAGTCATTAACACAAGCACATACATGTTATCCCCTAAGTACCAAAATTTGCATAACTTTTGCAATTACATTTCAATTACCTTCAAACTTTATTTTATTCATTCTAACATCATAATTCATCATATTTATATATAATTTAATGAGTTATACATTAAAATAAAATTATAGAGGTCATTTTTTAGGGGGTGAAAATTAGGCAGCAACTTTGAAATCAAGCCATCATCACATATAATCATCTTTCCATCAACATTTAAGCATTCCAAACCTTAAAAATACAATTAATCATCATTCATATACTTCAAACAGAAACTAAAGTGATAAATTCAAGTGATATAAATTAGGATTTAACATAATTTTTACATATCAAAACAAAAATTCATTTGGTTATGCATAACACCAAATTCAATAACTTAACTTCCTTATTCTTTCATTTTTCAATCAAAGTCTTCCATTTATACATAATCAACACAATCCAGCAACAACTCACTTCTTCATTTCAGATATAAGAAAACATAAAGAAGAAGAAGAAGAAGAAAACATGAGTAGAGCACACAAAACACCAAAAGAGTATGAAAACCGAAACCTATGCATGATTTTACCATAGAAGAGTTTTTGTTCCTTTAAGTGAAGATGAAAGAAGAAGGGGAAAAAGAAAAGGAAGAAGCAGTATAGTGTAAGAAAAGAGGTTAAGGAAAACATATTATGATTATCCTTATGATAATATGCTTCAATTATTGACCTAATTATAAGAAGAATCACTTAATAAGTGCCATTTGTCCAGCTAATAAGACTTCCTACCTAACTTGCTTCCTTCTTCTTACATATTCATTTTTATATCATTATTTTATATCATAACTACATAAGTAATGTATTTATCACTCATCAATATAACATGGACATAAGCTATAAATAAAACTAGTTTCCAATAGTAACCTTGACTTTTCATGAAATGTCATTTGTATCATAACTTTGAAATTATCGAAATAGCCTTAAGTTCAACTTAACTTATTTTTAATTCTAACTTCATTTATACTTTCTAATATATATCCTAACATATATTTTCTTATCATATAATAAATATATTATGCATAAACATCATTTTTCACTTATAAATTGCACTTTTAAGTACCTTTAAAGCGTTTACCAAAAGCATATTAATGAGACATCCTAGGTACGTTTCCACTTCATTTCATGTCTATTCTTTCAAATTTCCATATCTAATGGAATTTCCCTTATTCATATCTTATTCATAAGCATTTATAACATAGCATGACATTTATCAATCACAACTCAATCATGCATTTCATGCATCACTCATTCAATCATTCTAAGTTATGCATAAAATACAAATACGTAAGGATACTATAAATGCGGACGTGACATGTAATATTTAATATTAGATTATATTCATAGTATTTGTATTATTATTAATATTATTATTGGGAGTAGTATTTGTAATAATTGTAGTAAATATAATAATTAATATAATTAGTATTAGTATTAATATTAATATTAAATAATATTATTAACAATGTTCTTATTTTTAGCATTAATATTAATAATAATATAAATTCTTACTAATATTAAATATTATTAATTTTAATAATAGTAACATTAATTATTAGTAATTATAATTATAATAATATTAACATTAATTATTATTAATATGAATAATAATTAATATTAGTATTAATATGAATAATAATTAATATTAGTATTAATATGACAATAATTATTATTATTATTATTAATTAAAATTATTATTATAATTTATATATTCTTAGTACTTTTAATAATTATTTATTAACGATGACTAGTATTATTAATATATGATTTGTAATTTTTGTATTATTAGTATGAGTGTTGTTATTATTATTTATAGGTAATATTAGGATTATTATTGTTATGATTATTATTATTTTATAAATGTAAATATAGTGAATATTTTTTTAAAATAATTATTTGTAAATATTATTTGTATGAAAAATTGATATTGGTATTAGTATTAATTATAATTTTTATTGTTATGCATTATTGTTATGTATTATTATTATTATTATTATTATTATTATTATTATTATTATTATTATTATTATTATTGTTATTGTTATTGTTATTGTTATTGTTATTGTTATTGTTATTGTTATTGTTATTGTTATTATAATTATTATTAGTACTTAGAATTATAATTGTTATTTATTTATGTAATAAATATAATGATTAATATTTATTATTATGATTTTTATATTATTAGTAGTTGTAAGTCTTATTTTTATTTATGTACTTATAATTTATTAACGATTTTTATTATTAGTATTAATGTTGTTATTGTTTAAATTAAAAAAATAATATAAGTAATACTATGTTGAAAAAAATTTGATATAATTATTTATAATTATAAAATTTTTGTAATACTTATAATCATAAGTATTAATTACTATAATTATTATTTATTGATGTAATTATTAATATGAATAATAATAATAATTACATATTATAGATTATTAGTAGTTTTAATTAGAATTGTGATTTATGTAATTAATTAGTAATGATTAGTGTTATTATGAAAAAATGATTGGTAGTATTTTTATTATTCATATTAATGTTATTATTAATATTTGTAATTATTATTATTGTTGTTGTTGTTATTATTTCTTTGTAAGCATTATTTATTTGGTATTATTATTTATAAATAATATTTATTATTGTTATTTATATGATAAGTATGAATTTATATTAGGACGATTGATATAATAACCATTCAAATCATGTGATAATTGTAATATTTTGAAGCTAGTGCTTTAGGATAAGTAATACTAGTTTAATAAGTAATCATATTGTAATTGTATTCATAACCTTGTGCATATTATAAATTCTAAGTGTAATGCAAGACACATTGTTTGTACTCATCATCTATAAAAAATCCAGCTGCAGGAATCTGTATTGGCACGATACAACGGTGTGGCTAGATATGCTCAATATGCTCTAAAAAGTAGTTGAGTAGTTGTTGTCATAAGAATTCTGGCAAGAAATAAGGTATAGTATGTTGATAGCCATATTCATTACAAACTCTAGCAGGATTATAGTATGTGAGAGCTCTCAATCAAGACAGCAAGATACAATCAATATATATCCTCATTGTCATATATTGAATATGCTACCATGGATAGGTCCCTTGGACACTACTCTCTAAGATGGCTCCATCCATTCGACCCAAGCATCCAATGTGAAAGTCTTTACCTCAAGGAAAGTGTAACCTCTCCTTATATGTGTTTGGGGATGATATCTTTATGGATCACCCTTTGATGATGATAAAATTCCTAACTTCTTATAAAGCCAAATATAGTAATTTAATTGAAAAAATAAAAAAAATAAATGAGATGAATTATGAACCTTGTAAAAGTTAGGATCTAAAAATAAGAAATGTTTGATGAGCAAAAATTGTACAAAGGTATGTTAGATGACATACCTAAAGCAGTAGTAAACTATCACTGAAGTGGTCAAACTATCCCCGCTTAAGTCTGTTAAGTTCGAGGATCATCTCCGTTATAATCATCGAAAAAGGGGTTTGACTTTACTCCATTTGATCGATGATCAGTCCCAATATAAGATCTTCATTATTAGATGGGTTGATGAACATAAACTATGCTAACAGTTCAAAAGTAGTAACTCAAAACCATGAAAGGGAGATTGGCAACTTGTGGTTACAGAGTATAGAGATTTTGGTGATATCTACATACCCATCTATAGTCAATAATGAAGTCGCTATAGTGGGGTTGATGTCGAATGCTCCAATGAGATATAGAATGACTTGATCGATAGGAAGTGACATAGTGAGCATTGCAGTCAAGCTGCATGAAATCTTAAGGATAGTAGCAAACTCCTCGTATAACGGACATATTTCCACATGTCCAAACCGGAAAATATGGTGTACTAGATCTTAGAAATGAACTTTTGCATGTAGAAACACATAGTTGATGGAGATTTGGTAAAATGTCTTTAGAGATTGGAGTTTGAACTAGCTAAATCAATTCGATTAAGTATCTCCCTATTGAAGGATGGTAGCATGAAAGATAGATAGTGATTGTTTAATAATTTTAGACTCTTACTAAAAAAAGAGTAGCATTAATAGATTAGCCTAATATTTTAAATTTTATAGTAAGAAATAATTATTATCATTATCAATATGATTATCATTATTAATAACATTATTGTTGTAACATCCTCATTTACACAACTATGGGAAATGTAGTATAAAGTGATATAAAGATGAAGTAAGTTCATATGAGAAGGAATAATTAATGAAAAGATAGTTAAGGTGAGGAAAATAATCTTAAAATGTCTTATAAAGAGTATTTAGTATGATTATGTGATAAGTATGATTTCAAGTGTGTAAATATAAATTAAGGTAAAATTTGAAGCAATAGGAAGTTAAGGTTATACTTGAATCTTAATTATGAGTATATTATGAAATAGGTGATTTTTGAATATATTATTTAATATCTTCAATTTAAAGTCTTAATAAATAAAATAGAATGGTGATTTAATATTTATTGGGTATGTATATTATATGTATGTATATGTATAAATATACATATATACTATATAAAATACATGACATGAAGTTATGTATAAAGTAATTAATAATGTTAGTACAATGTTATCATATTATATAGAAATCTTAAGTGATTGGCTAATTAAATAAGAAAATAGGCTTATGTTAATTGCATGTTAATGGAAGGTGATTAAATATGATGAATGGTTGTATTAAATTAAATAAATATAAAATAGAGGAAAGAAATAAATTGTAGGAAGGAAGTATGAAATACCAAGTGTCATGTTATGATTGGCTTTTATTTTCTTATAGTCAAAGATAAGTCTTATTTTATTGAAGAAGGAGGCAAGTAAGGATATTTTATTTCCTTCTTCACAAAGCAGATGGGTTCTTCTTCTTCTTTTCCTCTCTTTGTCCTTCCAAAACCAAATCTTCAAGTCTTTGAAATCCAGGTAAGAGGAAGCAAGAATTAAAGATTTATGTTGTTCATTTTTCATTTCTTAATATATAGTTTTTCCCTTTTGAGTTTTTTTCTTGTGGTTATTGTTGAATAATCATGGTGATTTGTTTGGAGATTTGGGATCTTGATTTTTATGGAGTTGATTATGTATAAATGGAAGACTTTGGTTGATTAAAGAAAGAATAAGAAAGTTAAGCTATTGAATTTAGTATTATGCATAATCAAATGAAATTCTAGGTAAAAATAATTAAGTTAAATCCTAACTTGGATCTCTTTCATGGGTCATTTTAGCTATTGATTGAGGTTTATAAATGATGAATTGCATTTGATGGATGATTGAACTTTAGATTGTGTAAATTGACTTTTTTAGTAAGTTTTAGAAGTGATATGATAATGTTTTGGGTATGGTAATG
Source organism: Dalechampia spathulata (assembly GCA_948192965.1). Lineage (NCBI taxonomy): Eukaryota > Viridiplantae > Streptophyta > Magnoliopsida > Malpighiales > Euphorbiaceae > Dalechampia > Dalechampia spathulata. The sequence continues at coordinate 2,136 of CANYBF011257351.1, read as the reverse complement.
GATTAGGATGATTGGGGAATCATTTGGAGGTATTTTGAAGTGAGTTTCTAATAAATATGGGGCTCTCTGCCATGATCGTGGAGTTGAAGCCATGATCGTGATAGCAGGTTTGCAAAGTTTCTACTTAAATCCACAATCGTGGAGTTGATGCCGTGATCGTGATAACAACGTGTTTCAGCATTCAATAGGCAATTTTGTAAGCAACATTTGGAGGCCTTATCAAATGATTTTTGGGGTGTGTAATATATAGTTGGAAAGATATTTAAGTCTAGTTTCCAATGGTTTAAGAATTATTTAATTTGAAGGTAATTTACTTAGCCAAAAGTCTCATATAATGAGCAAAGGTCCTAGAAGGCAGAATATGTTTTAACTTAACATGCATACCAACTTAAGTCTTTAAGTGATCTGTCATGCAAACTTGCTTAAAATTCTTAAATGCATTATTTTATACGCCTATTAAAGGACATTAAAGAGGTACATACCATAGTGTATTGATAAGAATAGTATTTTATCATAAGCATAATATCAATTGACTAAATGAATAGTACCCATAGTTAAATGATTTGATCATCGAGATAATGAACATAAGGCATTTAAATAAGATAATGCTAATTAAATGTGAGAACTCAATGTTATATGTAAGAATAAATCAAATGACATACTAAATATGTTATTGTATGGTCATTGATTTGTGCATGTAACTACGCCTTGAATGTAAGATGAGATTCATGATAGAGAAATTGACTTGCAATTAATTGAGCTTAGGCTCATAGACAGTAATGTTATATTGAGAGTATGATGTTATTCATTGATAGCATTTATATGTTGAATGCTAATAGAGATAATGATTAATATTCCTTATTATATTATGATTCGCTAATGAAAGTAATATATGGTATAATGAAAAGATGGCACCTTCGATTTTTACAGGATTTAATTATCTCTTGAAAATGGTTATAGCAATGATGATGTTGGATATGGATATATGTTGAAGCAATATATATATTATTATGAATGTTACACCCACATTAGAGACCCTAGGAGTTATACGTAGATACGTATCTAGGGATGTATGTGCATGTGTACGTGTTTATATGCTTACTAATGGCTTGCGTATGTGAATGAATGAGGTATGTGATGTATTCGAATGAATGTATGCATTGATGGTTGTATACTTATGTGAGTATGTGATTGACTGTGTGTCGTCACCTTGTTGGGAAGCGTGTCTTCTCGGTTGGATAAGGGATGGCTTGTATTTGTGTTTAGGATTGTGATTGGAAGTGTGTTTTAGGTTGGTATGAGCGTTGGGACAGGTTTTGGGCGAGTTCAGCTTGCCAAATAGGCAAGTTGTGTATTTTGGGAAGTGGTACGGGCGTACGGGTTGGCCGTACGGTCGTATGAGACAGAGAGGAAACAGGGAACTGAGGGCCTCGAGTGCGTATGGGCGTACCACATGGGCGTACGGCCGTACCGTTGCTTGCAGGAATCAGGTTTGCTCGCAGGAAAATATTTTGGGGACAGAGGAACAGTGCCCATACGGGCATACCAACAGGTGGTACGGCCGTACGCCAACTCGCAGGAGTTGAGGGTATCAGGCTTTTAGCGTCGGTACGGGCGTACCAATGTCTGTACGGTCGTACGCGACACTTAAATTGACTTTTAAGGCAGGAAACAGACGGTTTTCTTTTATTTTCCTCCCTTTTCCCTTAACAGAAAATGCCCTAAACCCTACCCTAAATCCTTCTGAAGGATTCTAAACCCTTCTAGCATCCGAAAACGCGAAGTAGAAGTTAACTACGGGTAGAGACAGGATCGTTGGCTATAGCTAGTGGTTGCTTGCGATTGAGGTTAGTGCTAGTTTTGTGTGTTAAGCCACTTACGGCTTGTTTCTGATTGTCATAAGATGTAAACTACGTCTAGGCTATTGATTTGGATAGAAATGCTATCATTTTGCTATGTTATTCGATGGATTGTGCTTTTGATACTTGGATTGTATCGCTTGGAAGTGATACGTTGATATTTGTTATGAAAATGCTTGGAATGTAATGTTTTCCTTGCTTACGGTTATGATTCATGCTTTATGTGTTATGCCATGTAATGTTTGGATTGAGAACATGCATGGAAAGGAAGAATGAA
>CANYBF011257270.1:0-12082 GCA_948192965.1 Dalechampia spathulata | reverse complement strand
TAAATTATCAAAATTCATATATTAACATATGTTTAAGTGTTATGATTAACTTTTATGTTTAGACTAAAATAATTTCAATCTTAACTAAACTCATCATCTATATAATTTCTTAACCATCATTTATTATTCCAAATTTTTTTTATTATCCTATAAACCTTAATCTCAATAAAATTCATTTTAATTTATATATATTTTTATTTTTCTGTCATTAAATGACTTCATAATTTACCTCAATAAACCTCTTATACGTATATACCGAATTTACGATTCCTTAAGATTCTAACTTATAATTTTCAATACTTATTAATATACTTTAAATCTTATTTCATTTTATTTTCTAATATAACCAATATCCATATTATTATTATTATTATTATTATTATTATTATTATTATTATTATTATTATTATTATTATTATTATTATTATTATTATTATTAAACAATAACAGAATATATATTATTGTCTTATAACTTCTATAAACTTCCAAAATTTATTTATTAAACTTATTTAAATTTTCAAATTAATCCAAAGAAAATTTCATAATCGTACGACTTGTTTTTAATTCCTTGTATCATATGACTTCCAATTTCTTTAATTCTTAAGCTAATTAATTCAATCAAAATTAACAAAATCATTTGTTTTATGGCTCTTAACTTACACATACTTGACATAAGCTTTTATTTAAAATTTCATTGTTTTTGCTAGGTAAACTCTTGGTTTAAATCTTTTCCTTAACCATTAATCCCTTAGTTTTAATAACCTTCTTAATCAAAACATTTTAAAATGACCATCTTAATATTAATTTGTCCTTCCAATGATTTGGCTAACAAGAAAAAAAATGCAATACACACACACCCACTCCAAATTAACACTTTATTCATACTCATATACAGCTCTAATACATTTAACCACCAAAATACCAACTAAAACTAACCAAAAACATTCTGATATTCAAGTTACCATTAGGCCAAAATAGAAAACTCAGCAGAAAATCTTAATCCCAAGTGAATCTAATGCTAACATACTTACTCCTTCTCACCTTAATAAAACAAAACAAAACCGCACCATAACATATCTCCAACTGATTTAAGCTTAGATCTACAAGATCCTCTTGAACATGCTCCTTTTGTTTAATTAATACCTTCATAGACACACGCAGGAAAAAAAATAGTTAGAACAAAAATGACATATAATGGTTCATGAAAAGAAGGTTATGGTTTTGATGAGAGGAGCTTGTTTTAAGAAGTTTTTGATCAAAATCGTAAAGATCATAAAGAGTAGGTTTTGGTCATCAATTAAAACAAAGAAAAAGAAGAAATTTGTAAACCAAACCTTATTGCATGCATAGGAACCTTACTTAAACGTGAAAATCAACAACGAAAGGAAGAAGATGAAGCAAGCGTTTGGTCCTTTTTTATGTTCTAACTTCGGCCTTGGCTTAAAACAAATTGAAGAAATGAAAACACTTCAACCATAATCTACAGACTTGTGTATGGAAACAAATTTTGGACAGTAAAATGTAGAGAGAAAAGAAGACAGATGAGATAGGAGTTGCGGGTTTGGTGTTTTAAAAACAAAGAAGAAAACAAAAGAAAATAGATAAGAAGATAAGATAAGATGGAGGAGAGGAGATGGGTTTGTTTTTGCTACATAGAGAAGATAGGGAAGAATGAAAACAGATGAGTGGTGTGTGGTAGGAATTGCTTAGGGTTTTATGTCTTTATATGAAAGGATACATGTGCACACACTTGCATATAATTATATCTCTTTAAATACATGTATTTACATGTATTTTCTTTAGAATACCTCCAATAATTGCTTAATTTTTGTCTAATACCCCCATTTAAACTTAAATAAACCTTATTTTAATTATCATACCATCTCTTAAGTTTTTCCTAACCAATAATTTAAAAATTCCTATTTATGACATCATCACCTAATATTTATGATATCATCATGTCATAAATTTTAAAATTCTAATTAGGCTTCTTATTAACAATATTAATTATAACATTTACTAATGCATTATTAATTCTTACTTTACATGTCCTAATTCCTTAATACCACTTCAATTTAATCGCTTACATCATTAATTCCTAATTATGACGTCATAATTAAATTTTTATGCAAAATTTTCAAAATTTGCCTATATCTAATTTAAGTTAATACAAGCACAATGGTCAAAATAATTCAATCAAATTCAATGTATATAATATAGAATCCTCGTTTTAGTGCCGTTTAGAGTCTATTTTAGGGGTTTCTGCAAATTTTTCAATTTCTTCTTTTAAGCTTTAAACTCAATTCTTATCATCTACTTGTCAACATAATTATAATTTTATATCATTTCCACACCAAAATCATATAAAACACAACATAACATTAATTTATGAATTCACAATGAACCACTAAATTCATGATGTGACACAAGCTCTCTAATGATGCTATAAATACAATGGAGAATGATGACACAACTGATTTATGGCATAGAAGACTTTGTCACATTGGTGAAAAAAGGATGACTCAGCTTGTAAAGAAGAATGTCTTATCTGGTTTAAACTAGTTCCATTTGAAGAAATGTGTTGACTATCTAGCAGGGAAGCAGAACAGGGTTTCTTTCAAAAGTTCCCCTCCATCGAGAATGAAGAATGTCCTAGATCTAATTCACTTTGATTTATGTGAACTGTTGCCCAAGTCATTTGGTAATGCTCAATACTTTGTGACTTTTATTGATGATCATTTTAGAAAGATATAGGCTTATACTTTGAAGTCCAAGGATCAAGTGCTATAAGTATTCGAGCAATTTCATGCCTCAGTTGAGAGATAGACTGGGAAAAAGCTGAAGTGCATTCATACAGATAATGGTAGAGAGTACATTGGATCATTTAATGCTTACTGCAAAGAGTATGGTATTCGATATCAAATGATACCACCAAAAATACTACAATTAAATGGCTTAGCTGAGAGGATGAACATAACTTTAATGGAAAGAGTCATATGTATACTTTCACATTCAAATATGCCTAAAGCATTTTGGGGTGAAGCTTTACTTGCAACTATGTATGCATTAAATTGTTCACTATGTATTCCTCTCAACTATGAAGTTCCAGAAAAGGTATGATTAGGAAAAGATGTTTCCTATAATAATTTATGGATTTTTGGTTGCAAGACCTTTGTCCATATTCCAAAAGATGAATAGACAAAGCTTGATGTTAAGACACGATAGTATGTGTTTATTGGCTATGGTCAAGATTAGCTTGGCTATAGATTCTATGATCCAGTCTACAAGAAACTTATAAGGAGTCATGATACTATGTTTATTAAAGATTAAATTATTGAAGATATCAATAAGGTAAAGAAGGAAGTTCCAAGCTCTAATGACTCAACAAGCTTTCAATTGAATCCTCCAACAGTGGTTCCTAGACAAGTTGGAGATGAAGTGCAGGATGATCAACTAGAACCTGATGATGCAAATGCCCCTAATGAATTTGAATTTGAACCAGAGGATGATAATGGTGTTCACATTCAACCACCAGCACCTGTAAATTCTCCAGTCCCTTCACGAAGATTTGATAAAAATAGATAACCTTCTATCAGATATCCAACTGATCAGTATGTATGATGCTGATTGATGGGGGATAACCAAAAAGTTTTGATGAAGCTATGAATGATGAACACAAGCAGGAATGGAAAGAAGCCATGCAAGATGAGATGAAATCCTTGCATGAGAATAAAACATTCAAGCTGGTGAAGTTGCTAGAAGGTAAAAGAGCATTGAAGAATAAATGGTTATTCAGAATCAAGCATGAAGAACACAATGGCCATCCTTGATTCAAAGCACGACTAGTGGTCAAAGGATTTAGCCAAAAGAAGGGCATTGACTTTGATGAGATTTTTTTACCGATGGTGAAAATGACATCCATATGTATAGTGTTAAGGCTAGCTGTAAAATTCAATCTGGAGATTGAACAAATGGATGTCAAAACTGCTTTCCTACATGGGGATTTGGAAGAAGAGATATACATGGAGCAGCCATAGGGTTTTGAAGAAAAAGGCAAAGAGGATTATATTTGTAGATTGAAGAAAAGTCTGTATAGATTGAAACAGGCATCAAGATAGTGGTATAAGAAGTTTGAGTCTGTTATGGGGGAGCAAGGCTATAAGAAGACTACTTCAAATCACTATGTATTTATGAAGAGATTCTCTGATGATGATTTCATTATCCTATTGCTCTATATAGATGATATGCTGATTATTGGTAAGAACGTTTCTAAAATCAATAATCCGAAGAAGCAGCTGAGTAAGTCTTTTGCTATGAAATACTTAGGAGCAGCAAAGCAAATTCTTGGCATGCAGATTAACAAAGACAAAAGCGCCAAGAAAATATGGTTGTCACAAGAGAAGTACATTAATAAAGTACTTCAGAGATTCAACTTGGACAAGGCTAAAGCAGTTAGTTATCCTCTTGCTAATCATTTTAAATTGAGTTCTAGAGAGTTCTCTTCTACATATGAAGAGAAAGAAGAAATGTCCAGAGTTCCTTATGCTTCAACAGTTGGAAGTTTGATGTATGTCATGATTTGTACATAACCAGATATTGCTCACGCAGTTGGAGTTGTGAGTCATTTTCCTTTCAAATTCTAGAAAGGAACATTACGCTGCAGTCAAGTGGATTCTCAGGTATCTTCGAGGGTCATCCAAAATATGCTTATGTTTTAGAAACGTAAAACTTGTGTTAACTGGTTACGCAGATGCAGATATGACTAAAGATGTTGACTTAAGAAAGTCTACATCAAGTTACTTGATTACTTTTAAGGGGGAGCTGTGGCATAGCAGTCAAAGTTACAGAAGTATGTTGCATTATCGATAACTAAAGTGAAGTTTATTGCAGTAACAGAAGCCTATAAAGAGTTGTTATGGATGAAGAAGTTCTTAAATGAACTTAGTATCAGACAGGACAGATATCAGCTATTTTATAATAGTCAGAGTGTTATTCACCTTGGTAAGAATGCCTCCTTCCACTCACGATCAAAACATATTGATGTGAGATATCACTGGATCAGAGACGTGATGGAGATGAAATAGTTACAGCTAGAAAATATCCATACTGATGAGAATGGATAAGACATGTTGACCAAGATTCTACCAAGAGGCAAGTTTGAGTATTTTCGATTAGCAGTAGGGATGATCAAGCCCTCCATGTAATCGGAAGGGGGAGATTTGTTGGTATGGGTCCCTCAACATGGAGGGACACCACAAGCCACCATTCGGTGGTGTGTTTTGTTGAATTTTAATTTATTAAAAAAAAGGTAGGTGGCTAAGAAAAGTCAGTACCGCATTTGGTGCTGATAGCCAGTCTCACGCGATAGGAGTACCTATAAAAGGCACTTGATCCCTCAGTCTTAAATACACAAAACACAAGAAGAAAACTAGAGCAAAAGAAAAATTGCTCTCATGGGTTGGGGAGAAAAAAATAGTGAAATTATTATTTTTAGGTAGGGAAATATCTTGTGAGCCACTATTTTATTTTATCCCTTGTGTACCTATTATTTATAATAGTGAAAGAATTATTTTGAGTTTTTATTTGTGGACGTAGCCTAAAATTAAGGGTGAACCACGTTAAATTTTATGTGTCCATTTTGCTCAATTTTACATTTTTTCAAAATTACATCAATCGTGCCCAACAAGTATAATTTCAAAAAACATTATGATATTTAGTCAAGATTTAATTTAATGTTCTCTATTTAGTTCGATATTGGTATTATTATGGTAAGATAGTACTATTCAATTGGCTTGCATTGTGCATTTGAGTCTTGGTAAGATTAATTATTTATTGCTTTCAAGTTTTGATTAGTTCAAAGAGATTGCAAGAGCAGAGGTAGAATGGTAGCATGATGGATATATGCCCACATTTGACGAGTTCATAAGTTGTGTTGGAGTGTTTATGGCTACAGTTGACTTTCTTTTATCATAATTGATCATTGGAGTTGAGAAAATGGGCATCAAAGAAATCCTTTGGATTTGAGACAATCCTAAACCTGTTAATATTGCCAAGCATTTTGGTTGTTTGTGGAATGATTTGTCCACTTGCGAGGTATGCATAAGGTTCCCCCATTCCATCACATTAATTTAGATTTAAATTTACATATTAATATTTGATAAATATATTATATAATTTAAAGAATAGATTATATAATATATATATTATAAAATACTACATTTGAAATGATTCAAACTAAAGCGAGTATATTTGATGAAAGAATTCCTTTTTTATTGGTAAAACGTTTGAAGGATGAGATGAAAAGTGAAGCTTCAATTTCAAGCATGGCATGCAACATGAGACAACATGGTTTGTCTAAAGAGAATGCCACACAAGAGATATACAAAATGTTTAAAAGTGGATGGAAGGACTTGAAATGAAGAGTTGATGAAGAAAAAGTCAGATACTACCCCAAAGATTCTCTTCCTAGGTTCTGCATAAGCTCTTCAAGCATGGTCGATTCCATTTATAGGGACGGCTTTGATTTGTTTACAAATGGATCCGACATCAAAGATTACATTACTACACTTTTCATGGATCCATTACTAATGTAAACATTTGGGCATATCTCTTTCCATTCCATGTTCAGAACTTATTACAATTGAATAAATATGTTCATGATTTCATCTTCTATTCATGCTTTTATGTAATCATAATAATGAAGAATCATAATAATGAAGAAGAGTATTTGTTTGTCTCATATTTTGTTATTACAAAATGTATGGTTTTAATATTTATGATATTTTATTCTATAATGTTGTTGAATATTTATACAAAGATGAATGGGTTAATGAACTAATGGGCCTTCATAGGCTTTATACGGAGCGCCATATGTAAAATGCTACGCATTAACAATGACCCCTCGATTTACTCTAAGAACATTATTCCAAAAGGTCTTCTTATGTTCCACTCCTAATTGCCTTCGTCTTCTTCTATCATACTCTAAAGTCTTTTCATCTTCAATCTTCACTAAGCCTGAGCCACCGTTCACTAAGCCACCATTCACTAAGCCACCGTCAATCATTAATCCACATACTTCTTCACTCCCCCCGTAAGATGGAAATGGTGATCGAATCGATGTTTTCATCTTGGCCAATAATCTTTGAAACTAGAAAGCACCGAGGGATTTGGTGAACAAATCTGCTAACTGTTGATCTAATCTGACATGAATGGGAGCAATAAACCTAGCTTCTATTTGGTTGCGCACTATATGGTAGTCAATCTAGATGTGTTTGGTTCTCTTGTGATATACTGGGTTTGCTGCAATATGAAGTACAGCCTGGTTATCACAAAAAATAGGAATAGGTCTTTGAACCATGATCTGCAAATTAGTAAAAAGGTACGACAACCATTTTAATTCACAGACAGTCTTTTGTCATGCTACGGTACTTTACTTCAACTGTAAATCTACTCACTGTTGCCTGTTTCTTTGTTTTCCATGATATTAGTGCTTTTTCCCATAAAGATGCAGTATCCTATAAGAGACTTCCTTGTTTTTTTATAAGCAGCCCAGTCGGCATCATAAAAAGCTGATATTTTCATTTCATTATCTGCAGAAAAAAATAGACCATTATCTGGAGTTCCTTTTAAATATTTAAACACGTACAGTGCAGCCGAGTGATGACTTTGGCGCGGCGTTCATAAATGCTGGCTCAACTGTTGAGTTGCATGCATTATGTCAGGTCTCGTTAACCCCAAATACAAGAGTTTACCCACCAATCTTCTGTAAGTCTCTAGATTTTCTAACAGTTCTCCTTGATCCATATCTAAAACTTATCCCTTTGGAAGTGGAAATTCAGTTGGTTTCACCCTTTCCAGACCAACCTCAGTCACTAAATCATTTACATACTTTTTTTGATGAACAAACATCCCTATCTTAGACCTTGACACCTCTAGTCCCATAAAATACCTGATAGAACCTAAGTCTTTTATAGTGTATGCTTCATCCAGGAACCTTTTGATGGCCTGTATTTATGGCAACTATGGTCCTATGATCAAAATATCATCTACATACATGAGTAATGCGATAAACTTCTCCTCAGTACCACAACTAAAAATACATGTATCATTCTGGGATTGCTGAAAGCCGAAGTTAAGTAACTTTTCTGTTAATTCTCTATTCCACATTCGCCCTGCTTGTTTTAATCCATATAAACTTTTGACCAGTCTACAATATTATCCTATTTTTACTTTTAGGTAACCATCCGGGGGCTTCATGTATAACTCCTCTTCAATGTGCCCATGTAGATAGGCATTGTTAATATCTAGTTGTTGTACTAGCCACCGTTTTGAGGCTGCTAAAGCCAAAAATAATCTGACTGTGACATGTTTCGTGACTAGAGAAAAACTGTCGTGGTAATCTATCCCTGGTAGTTAGTTATACCCCTTTGCCACCAACCTTACTTTATACCTTGCTACCATTCCATCAGTATGATACTTAATCTTATATACCCATTTTGACTCAATTGCTTTTTTTCTTTCTGGTAATGGTACTAATTCCCATGTTTTATTCTCCTCTAAGGCCTTCAATTCTTCTGTCATCGCCTTTATCCATCGCTCGTCTTTATTGGCAACTCAAAAACTGGATGGTTCTTAGTTAGCATGCACAAAAGCAATAATATTTGAATAGAATGGTGTGAAGGTGAGAAAAGAATTGAATGGTTGAGGTTCGGTTAAAGCTACAGAATCATTTAGCCAAGGAGGTCTCTGCCTATTCCTTTCACTTTGTCTTACTGGTAACTCTTGTGTCTCATGAATTATTTTATTTTGTTCTATACTTGTATGATCTATAGCCTCAAACATTACAGGAATTGGTACTTCCTCGGGAACAACAGCTTTGGAACTCTTATAAGGAAAGTATCCTTCATAGAACTTCACATCTCGCGAGATTATTACCCTCCTTTCAGCTAAGTCATACAGTTTATATGCCTTATAGTTTTTTGCTAGGCCTAAAAAAATGCATTTAATGGCTCTTGTGGTATATTTTATCTTATTTGTATCTATATGTGTTGCATAGCAAAGGCACCCAAAAGTTTTGAATTATCCATAATCTGGTTTTCTTCTATGTAGTCTCTTATAAGGATTCTCCCAATCTAGCGCAACTGATGGCAACACATTACTAACTAGGTTACATATAACACTACCTCACTCCAGAAAGAAATTGGTAATTTAGACTGAAACATCAAGGCCCTAGCTATTTGAAGTAAGTATTTATACTTTCTCTCTACCACCCCCTTTTGTTAGGGCATATATATGCAACTAAACTGCCTTTGAATGCCCTTCTCCCATAGATATGAATTGCACATTTCATTTTTAAATTTTGTACCATTACCACTTATTATGATCTTAACATGTATGTCAAATTTTTTCTCTTGCTCAATTATAAAGTCTCTTAACACTTAATGCACCCTTTGTTTATCTCTAAGCATGTAAGTCCAAGTCAATCTAGAATAGTCATCCACGATAGTTAAAAAATATCTTGCACCAGTAAATGATTGTATCTCATACGGTCCCCATAAATCTACATGAAGAAGTTTTAGAACTGTATTGCTACTAATTGTACTTTTTCCAAATGGCTTTCTTTCTTGTTTAGCAAAATGACTTATATCACAGTGAACAGGAAATGTTTCTTTACTAGCTAACAAAACTCCTATACATAAAAATTTTTCTTTTCATGCACGTCCCAGTCTATTATGCCATAACATAGCATTTACATGACTATTATTTGTACTATTACATTTTTGTTCTCCTATTGAATCTTCTGATAGAATATAAAGACCTCATTGCTGTCTTGCTGTAGCTATTGTTTCATGGGTGGTAAGGTCCTACAAAACATATTTATCTAAATGAAATATGACTGTTATATTGTTCTGTTTTGTTATTTTACTAACAGAAAGAAGGTTATGATGAAAATTGGGTATGCATAGGGTCTCTCGCAGGGTTATTTCTGGATGTAGGGTTATGCAACTGGCACTCATGACATTCCGGTATTTACTATCTGGAAAATAAACTTTGAATTTATTATATTTGGTGGTCTAGGGTTTTTTAGATTAGTTGCATCATTGGTCATATGTGAAGTTGTTTCTATGTCTACTATCCAATCTCTAGCCAGCTTAAGATTTACTTTAAAAGAATGATCTAATAAAGGATTTTTACCTGTACTGTCAACTACTGATGCACATCCTGCTACTTCTTGTGTTTCACCTCCATGCATGTACTTTTGCATCTCCTGTTGAACTATATTTGCAATCTCCATAGTCCATGTCTCCTTATGCATCTCCAGAGGTTCTTCTATGATAGCATTTTCCTTTTCCTTTTCCTTTTTCTTTTTAGGATTAGTGAACCATTTTGGATAGCCATGAATTCTGTAGCATGTTTCTTTGGTGTGCCCTGTCATGTTGCAATGGCTGCATTTCAGACTTATATTATCCCTATGATAGAAGGTCCTTTATGTTTAATTGCGTTGTGCTGACTGCATCCTTGCTGGCATGACTGCAAGAGCTTGTGTGCCATGATACCTTGTCTGAACCTCCCTTTGCTTTTCTACATTTAGCACCATTGCATAAGCTTTATTAATACTAAGCAAAGGCTCCATAATCAGAATTTGATTCTTGACATGATCATATCCCTCATGTAGTCCCACTAAAAATTGCATGACTCTATCACTGTTCTCAATATTTCTCATGTTTTCTACATTCCCATAAATGCATGTCTGAGTTAGCCTGATACAAGAAAGTTCATCTCACAACTTCTTCAGTTTAGTGAAATATATCATGACTGACATATCAGACTGAGTTAAGTTGATCATTTCTCTTTTAATCTGGTACATTAAAGGACCATTACTCTCTTCAAACCTTTCCTTTAACTCATCCCAAAGTGTTTTTGTAGAAATGGAATAAATGAAGGACTCGACTAGATCCTTAGACAATGAGTTCAAGATTCAGGAGATCACCATTGAATCAAATTTCTTCCATTGTACATATTCAGTAGTGTTTACTTCTAGTTCAATAACAGATCCATTGATAAAGCCTAACTTTTCCTTTGCTTGCAGTGCAAGAATCATCGACCTACTCCAAGGAATGTAGTTCCTGCCGTTGAGTTGAATGCTCACTAGTACTAATCTAGGTTGATTTGTATTGCTGAGTAAGATCAAGTTCGTGTTGGGGTTTTCTTGTTACACCCGTGATTGAGGCCCTAGTAGTTTGTACACTAGTATACGGATAGAGGTTTGTATGCGTATGTGTTTTGTTATACTTTGATGATGTGTATACATGTATGTATGTATGTATGTATGCTTGTAGTTGTGATGGTATTATGTGATACTGTCACCTTATTGGGAAGCGTGACTTCTTGGTTGGATGAGGGACAGTGAGTTTGATGTGTTAGGATTGGTTTTGGAGTGTGTTTCACAGGTTCTGGGAGAGTGAAGGGCTTCAATTGAGTTATGTCTTGAATTTAGGCATGCGGTATGGGTGTATGGATATCCGTACGAGCATACTAAGCTCAAGGGAATAGGGGAGTTGAGGTCCTGAAGGTCATACGGGCCTACCAGAGGGTTGTACGGCTGTACGTCAACTCGCAGGAATTTAGGTTTGTCAGTAACTTTAGGGTCGTACGGGCATAACAACTTGCAGGAAAATCAATCCATCAGGGGTTTTAGGTTGGTACGGGCGTACGGGTATTTGGTACGGCCATACATGACTTAAAACACCATTTTTAAAAGGATAAACTTAGACTTTTCTTTAACTTATCTTCAGTTTCTTTCTCCCAAACCCTTCCTAAACGTCCCTAAACCCCTAGAGCTCATTTTTCTTCAGGGAATTAAGCAGAGTGGAGTTGGTTTTGCACGGCTAGAAGATTAGAAGAGTGATTAGTCACTATAAGCTTTACTTCTCACAGGTTCGTGCTAGTTAGTGTTGTTGTGTATTAGTTGTTCTTTGCTTCTTTGATTGCTTTTAAGCCAAGTATGGCTTAGTGAATGGTGATTGGGGATTGAATTCCCATATTTGCCTATTATTTGATGCTATGAGTTTGTTATATGATA
>CANYBF011257227.1:0-15927 GCA_948192965.1 Dalechampia spathulata | reverse complement strand
GCTTTGAGAATTGAACTGATATAATTAATGATGACCGGAATTAAGTTTCAACCATTCAACCCTAAAATATTTGTATTATATGTAACATATATTGCTTTATCATTATTATTTTGTTTATTAATTCTGTTTGAAACAATTGATGTAAGTTAATGCCTAAATAATTAATGAAATCGATGTCTAGTATTTGATTACCATTGGTCCCAGTGAACGATACCTTTATACTGCAATTGCGACCCGTATTCTTGCAGTAGCGTAATTACTTTATTAAGGAATATAAATTTAAAACTTGTTGAAATATTATGCATGTGAAGTTAAGCCTGTTTTTACGCGAACAAAAACTAACCGCTTCCAACCACGTGCAAGTAGTTTAACATTTACATCCATTGAGTCACGTTTTAACCACCATGTGCTAGGATTTTCCAACTCCGGTAATTAATATTTATTAGGTTTACAGATAATCTTTAATATGATATATTAATTCGATATGAATATAATATTAAAAAAATTATTCATATAATAAAAATCACAGGGTATCATCATTTTTCAGCTATTATAATTTAAATTTATGAAATAGATGATATCATGTTAAGTTTAATTTATTAATTTTTCTTAAAATCATATCATATCATTTCATATTATACGAGTTATTTTATGCTAAATGTGTTGACCTAACTTATATGTTTATATAAGTTAATAATATTAACTAAATTATATTAATTTTGAATTAAACATAAATCTAAAATTTTTAATACCATTAAAATTATGAATCATCTCATAAATCAATAAGATTTAAATATAATTTAAAGATTCAAATTGATATGAATGATAGTGGGTGATATTTAAAATTATTTACTTAGTTTGATTAAAAAAAAAAGTCAGTTTATCTGATCAAATTGTACTAAAAAAATTAAATAAAATCAATTGATTTTCATTTTGAATAAAATTTACAATATAAAAATTAAATCAAACTAATTTGATTAAAAAAATTCTCTCTATACACAGAATTAAATTGATTTATTATTAGAAAAAAAAAAAGCACAAAAACGTGTTTATGATGGTAGAAAGCATTAAAGATTGAAATCTCTTTTTTCTATGAATTTCTCAATAACTGAACTGAACTTGTCATAATTAATTCTTTTATTTCTTAAAAATGAAAATTACTTTTATTGTATAAATTCTTTGTGGGCCTCGCATTTCTAGTTATTCACGGAAGTTAGATTTCTTGATTTATTTTGATTTTTAAAATTAAAATAAATTCACATTTTTAATTTTAAAATTTATGAGTTAAATTTAATATTAATTTGGATGAGTTTGGTTTGATTTCAAGTTCAAAAATAGACCCCAAACTCACAATTAAAAATCACATTTTACCCTTAAACTTTAAACCTTGTCTATTAGACCCGAAATAAAGTCATTCATTAACTCATTAGTAAATTATATATTGAATTAAAAATTAATTTACAATAATATTTATTATATTTTATTGATGACAAAAAGGTTGAATTAATTAAAGTACAAAGTTAAAGGATTTAATTGACAGTATTTAAAGTTTAAGGGTATATGTGATTTTCATCATAAATATAGGGGTCTATTTAGTCTTTGGGCCCTCTATTAATTAGACATTTTAAAGTATTTAACAAACGGCGTGAACTTAACTAACTCGGTCGCTCTAAAAGTTTGGATATTTCGTTACTCAATTTATTATTTTAATTGATGTTTTAAATAATTAATCATTTTAAATGATTTTAGAATTTAATTTTTTTGATTAATTTAAAATGTATTTAAAATGATAAATTTAGATTTTTTGATTTATTTTTGTTATCTAACATACTAAATTATTTATATATCATATTTTTATAAAAATATTTATATATAATAAAAAATATGATGATTAAAATTTTATAATTTTATAATAATTAAATTTATCAAATGATTTGTAAATTAGATAATTAAAAATTTTAATATTTATAATATTTTGATAGATCCAAAAAAGCTTACCTAGAATCTCGACGATTAATTAAACGACACCGACTAGCGTCTATCACAACGTTAAGTTTAGTCATTGACTAATAATATTGTTAGATAACTTCGATGTTTAAGTTAGTAAACGGAAGGATGATAAAAAAAATTATAGTGATTATTATATTATGTATCTGAATTATGAAGAAAAAACTATATATATTTAATTATGAAATTATCTTATTTCATATTTATTTTTAATTTTATCAATTTTTTCTCATATATCTTTGAAAAATAATATTCATAATTATTTTAATTAAAAATTAAATCTAAAACCACAATATAAAATAAAATTTTTTTTTATCATTTTACTTATAAAAGCCAAACTTTTGTAAACAAATTAAAAGTTTGCCATTTTGCATTAGTAGTTATATTATGTATTTTTTATATTTATATAATTATAAAAATTATATATTTAACATTAAATTAAATTAATGAGTAATTTAATTTAAATAAATGATTATTATTTATTTTAAGTCCAATTTATGATTAAAAAATAAAATAAAATAAATTTAAATATACAATTTTTAAAATTATCTTTGCTTGTGTATAATCAAAATAACCTTAATTCAACTTTATTTATAATCTTAAAGTGGGTATCTTAGTAATGCATTTATAAATTTTATTTAAAATGATTTAATTAATTTTTAATTTTTGAAAATAAATCTAATTAAGTTATTAGTTTTATTTTATAAATTAAATTAAAATTGATTTTATTGAGATTGATAAAGGCTAGTGGGAGAAGGGAAAAGAAATATAAAAATAGAATAGAGAGCTGAGTGGGCAAATATTTGTCAGGTAGTAATGGAGGCAAAGGGAGAAAAGGTTCAGATTCCATTGATAGCCTGATATGTAGATATGTGTGTGTATATATAAGTACTTGTCTTGTTGCATATCGCAATCAAAATCTAAATCTGCCTTTTGATCAGTCTCAAGAGCCAAAGAAACCCCAGCACAGGAACAATTTCCCAAGCTTTTCTTCTTATTTCAAAGCTTAATCTTTCATCACCTTTCTCCAAGTATATCCTTTCTCTGTATCTTCGTTTTTATCATTGCTTTTCTTTTTAATTATTTATGTAACTATCTATGTGCACTTTCTTCTTTTTTATATGTATAGACTTCGGTCTTTACTTGGTTGTTCTGACTGTTTGGTGGTTTTTTCATTGTCAACCTTCTACTTGCTCTTCTTGCTCTCTCTTCTTCTTTGGTCCTTCTGGGAGCCATTATTTCTTGTTTTCGGAACTTAAAGTTTAGTTCTTGCTGTGATTCTTGGTCACGTCTTGTTGATTTTGAGTTGGTTTAGGTGGGATTTTTGTTTAATTTGAAGAAATCTTCCTTTAATTCGAGCTCCATTTTTGTCATTCCTCTTCTTTTTCTATGTTTGTGGAGATATCTTTGAGAAGCAGACTTTGCTTATAACTGCGTTAAGTTCCGATTACCAGCAGCTTCGAGATAGTTACTGCTGTTTTTGGTTTTCTGCTACAAAAAGCTGCTCCAAATTCAAATTCTTGGGGGGGCATTTCATTGATTCTGTATAAGGTTAATGCTCTTACTTTTGTCTTTTTTAGATCTTCTCTTCTTCTTCTTACTCTCTCTGATTTGATATGATTAATGGTGCTGTTGGTATGTTTTAGAATATCCATCAATACTGTGTTTCCACATCAAGTGGGACCAAATGTTGAGCATGCGAATATCTGTTGTGCGAGCGAGCTTTATGTTTTATGCTTATTATGATATCACAACAAATCTTTATCAGTTTCATGCGTTACTGAGTTTATGTATCAATTTTGAATCTGGGATGCATTTTTCAGGAAGAGTGATTCGAGTTTTGCACAACTCTGAGAATAAGAAAAATCAATCTATAACAACTATGAGTCAACCTAAAATTAAGCGTAGAGTAGGTAAGTATGAAATGGGAAGAACAATCGGTGAGGGAACGTTCGCAAAAGTAAAGTTTGCGAGGAATTCTGATACAGGGGAGGCTGTTGCTCTGAAGATTCTTGACAAAGAGAAGGTTCTTAAACACAAGATGGCTGAACAGGTTTAGTTACATGTCTTCACTTTGACTGTTCTTCTAGTGATCTTTCTAGTTGTGCTTCTGGTTTGATTTCTGTGTATGCCTTTCACAGATAAAGCGAGAGATAGCAACAATGAAGCTCATAAAGCATCCTAATGTAGTTCGATTATATGAGGTTTCTCTTGCTCTTTCTAGTTCCTTTAGTTTTCAGCTTTTATGCAAAGTTTGTTGTATGTGTATACTCTCAATTATGGTTTTTAATGAAACCATGCTATTGCTTCTGCTGCATCCCCTCAAAAATACACAAGTCGGGTCGGATCTTGTGCTTCTTTTCAAGCATTCCTTTTGCTGGTTGGATTTTATACTCATTTTATATGTTCTTTTTAATTGTATGCGATGCTTGAATTCATATTTTTGTTTTTTCAAAATTTATCACAGAAGATATTATTACAATTAATTTTGTAAAACTTGTACTAGATTTATGATATATGTGTTCAATATCTTATCTAGGAATTAAAATAAATTGCCCTGCTAGCTATCAAGTGTTTGCTAGCTATCAAGTGTTAATCATACAATTCTGGTTTGGCTGCTCCAATTGCTTTAAGGAACATGAACAAACACATGTTGTTCTTTTGCTTAGTGTAAGCTTTATCTCTGGATTACGTTTCCTTTCCAGGTGATGGGAAGCAAGACAAAGATATTTATTGTATTAGAGTTTGTCACGGGCGGAGAGCTTTTTGACAAAATTGTAAGTTGGTTACTTGCACTCTGCCATTCTATCTTGAAGACATTTTTTTCTTCTCATTGTCTTCTCTATTGTTGTGAGTCTTAGAATGGTTGTTAATGTCTTTGCATTTTTATCTTGTTACGCAGGTAAATCATGGTAGGATGCGAGAAGATGAAGCTCGGAGATATTTCCAGCAGCTTATTAATGCAGTTGATTACTGCCACAGTAGGGGTGTTTATCACAGGGATCTGAAAGTACTGTTAGCTTTTGTCAACCTGTAAACACGTTGATGATATAGTTTTTTTTTTTCCTTTTTCCGACACACCTCGGAAAGATGAATTTTTGTTATACTTGAAAGATATTCACTGTCTTGCTTTGTTTCTGCAGCCAGAAAATCTGCTGTTAGATGCGTATGGAAACCTGAAAGTTTCTGATTTTGGATTGAGTGCATTGTCCCAACAAGTCAGGGTAATTATGATTTTAGTTCAATTCACCATGTAAAACTCTTTGATTGTTCTGATGAAGGAAGAATAATTGTTCATGCATGAGTTGATTTCTCAGGATGATGGCCTGCTTCATACTACATGCGGAACTCCAAATTATGTTGCTCCTGAGGTTCGTTTTGCTACTTTTATGCTTCGTTCTTCTGCTTGTTGATTGTCACCTTTCAAACTTCAGATATCCGTTTTTGATTTTCAGGTTCTTAATGATAGAGGGTATGATGGGGCAACTGCTGACTTGTGGTCGTGTGGAGTGATTCTCTTTGTGCTGCTTGCGGGGTATTTGCCTTTCGACGATTCTAATCTTATGAACCTGTATAAAAAAGTGAGCAGCTGTACATATTTTGGTAGAATTATTCTTTTGTTGTTGTTCATGAAATCCCACAAGATCTCACTTTTCTTCTCTCCATACTCAGATCTCAGCAGCTGAATTTACGTGCCCTCCTTGGCTCTCTTTCGGTGTCATGAAGTTAATTACTAGAATTTTGGATCCAAATCCAATGACTGTAAGTAATTTTACTCAAGTGGCATTTATAAATTTGGTTTCTGATGGCCATGTTCAGTTATCTTGCAAAGGAAGCTTCTTGTTGATGACCCATATTAAATAGGGTTAGTTGTTTTAGCGTCCCTCGAGCATTACATTTTAGGTTCGTCAGTTCATTCATTTTCAAAAATACATTGAGTACAGTTAACTAGACCCAACTCCCATTGTTATTCCTAAATTTAGTCCTTAAACTTATTATCGAATTTATTATATGTCAGCGCATAACAATTCCGGAAATCTTGGAAGATGAATGGTTTAAGAAAGGTTACAAAGCCCCTGTATTTGAAGAGAAAGAAGACACCAACTTGGATGACATTGAAGCGGTTTTCAAGGACTCGGAAGTGAGTATCGTATTGTTATAAAATGATTTTATGGTAGTGGAGAACTTGCTTGCCATTATATATTCATTTCATAGCTTGTAGTGTTTCTTAAAGTGTACGTCAATGGCATTGCTACAGGAATACCATGTCACTGAGAAGAATGAAGAGCAGCCAACAGCTATGAATGCGTTTGAGCTAATATCCATGTCCAAAGGACTAAATCTCGGAAATTTGTTTGACGTGGAGCAGGTTTGCATGTTAGAAATCTTTGTTTTTTGTTACAATTTTGAACTGGTAGTCAGGATCTTTCATGGTTCCCTGAAAACCTCTTCCTGTTTCCAAATTATCCCTGTTCATTATTCCATTTGCTGTCTGATAGATCATGCTGTCAAAATACGTATGTCCTGGTAATGGCAAAATTTCATATTCATCCCTGAGATTTTCTATAATTAATGTTTTGGTACCATTATTCTAGTTTCATCTAATTCGGTCCTTGTCCTGGAGCATTCATAATTCAAGTATGAAAAACGCCCCATGTTTCTCCCATATTACAAGCATGAAATATAACTATAATTAAAAATGAAAATGGATTGGAAGTTTAAAATGAGTGAAACGATTCAAAGATTATGTAAATGAGGGACTGAATTTGATAACCATAAAAACAATAGGACTCAACTGTTAATTAGAGTAAATTTCAGGGTACTTTTGCAATTTTCCCATTTCCGGTACCACCTGCCCTGTTCTTTATTCATTTCCAAATTGTGGTTTGCTACAGGTATTTAAGAGGGAAACAAGATTCACATCTAGATGCCCTGCTAATGAGATAGTCCATAAGATTGAAGAAGCTGCCAAGCCCCTTGGTTTTGATGTTCAAAAGAAGAACTACAAGGTAAGCAAATCGGAAACTACACACTCTACTTCTGCATGGCTCCGTATAAGTTTCTGAAAGTGATTTTAATTTCTGTGTTTTCCCAGATGAGGCTTGAAAACTTGAAAGCTGGGAGAAAGGGAAATCTTAATGTCGCGACCGAGGTTGGTGATTGTAACTTGCTTGCTGTTAAGATCCATTCAGCGGTCTCCTTTTTATTTAATCTATTCCCTCTCTGTTATCAGATTTTTCAAGTGGCACCATCTCTGCATATGGTTGAGGTGCGGAAAGCGAAAGGAGACACTTTGGAGTTCCACAAGGTATTCTCTCTTCAGAAATTCTTTGTAATGTGTGATGTTTCTCGTTCCTTTTTATGTTCAGAACGAAATCAGAACGCTAATAGATTGTTCTTTATAGAGCTAGTTGCAACTAGATCAACATGATATTGCTTCAGGAGAAGCTCCCATCAATGTTTTTTTTTTTAGCATGAAAAGATGCTAAAAATTTTGTCATATTAATATTCAATAGCATGAGGCACAAAGGAACTCGGCATTTATGCACCTTCAGGAATGAATTAATGGTTATGATTGATAAAGAGTCCTGGAACATTGTCAAAACAACTGCGTGAGCTTGGTCCTTGCATCATTTTGCTTACTCGGTATTATGGCTTCTGTTCAAATCGATTCATTTTCTTCAACGTGATTTTTCTTTGCAGTTCTATAAAAACCTGTCAACCTGCCTTGATGATGTTGTATGGAAAACCGAGGAGGACATGCAAAAAATGAAGTAATCATGGTGGTGCCAGTTTTTGAAGTCTCACAATCATCTTCTCCTACCTCGCTGAATGTTCTATATCTTCATTCTTTTCATCAAACTCTTCTTCTTCTGCTCAGTAGAATTTAGAGTGACATGAGAATCCAACAGTTATTTTCCATGCTATTATTGTTGGAAAGCATGGAAAATTTGCGGGCTTTGTATGGTTTTCTCTTCAACTAGATCATGTGAATAACAAGAAAAGTTGGCAAATCCAAGTGCTTGTATATGTTCCCGTCTTTATGGTTATAAATATAGTTCTGCTTTGTATCTTTTGTTCAGGTGTTTGAAATGGGGTTAGGGATTTCATAGCAAGTAAATGGGTTTCTTTCTGTTATTCTTTCAACTCGTTCTTTTCTGCTGTTGCCGTTTGAAATTGAGGAAAGTGGGCTATCAGAATCACAGCTCAATCTCAGATCTGAAAGTGAATGCAACTGACCCTCCAACAGGATTATGGTTTCTTCGATACTAATTCTTCAGTCATTGATATACAATTTTATGCACTTCTCGTGGCATTTGTAATTCACCGCAGTTACTTATGTTACTTGCAAGTTTATGGGTACAGAATCAAAGTCAAGAACCCTAGTTCAAAAAAAAGAAAGAAAAAGAGTTTGAGGGATTTAATGTATGATATTTCCAAATACGATACAATTATAGAAACACTTCTCTCAGGAAAACTACAGAATGAATCATCCAATTCAATGGTGACATAAAAGGAAAAAGGTAGTTTTTCCATGCTAAAATCTCATCTGCATTCACCACTGAGTTCATAATGCATCATACAAATAAATTATCCACCAGTGGCATCACTTAATGAATTTTGCCATTAAATATGCACTATAAAGGCAGTTTTATTCTAGACCCTATCTAGAGCCATTTGTGATAGCAATAAATGCTAAACTACAGCTATTCTTATCTTACAAACCGATGGCTAAAAGCACAAGAGAAGAAGAACGTAATAAATCAAATTTCAGGTATTCGATACTATATCAAAATTTGTAGATCCGGAATGATCTAAGATCCGCAGTTGTTACCCGTTACATGAGTTTTTTTGTAGCATCGGTCGGATCGAACCCTAGTCGGAACATCTCATCCATCCATCTCCTTCCCTCCTCTGCCCTTCCATGCTTCAAAAGCCCATGCACTAGGATATCATACGTCCACCGGTTGGGTGCATGACCCTTCTGGCACATTTTATAAAAGAACTCAAATGCGTTGTCGATGTTTTTCATGCTTATTCTTCTCAACACCAAATTGTAAGTATAGAGATCAAGGGGGAAGCAAAGTGCAATTAATTCTTCCAAATTTCCAGTTTCTTGGCTCAGTTTAAGATGCCCTGAACATACCCCTATTATCTGACCAAGGAGTGATAGATTGGGCGGAACCTCATTCCGCACTTGTTTTGCTCGAAGCCATGCATCGTAGAGCTTACCACCTTTAAGTGAATGGTACAAGAGATGGTTACCTACAAAGGTTGAAACTTGACGCCTGGTTTTCTGTAAATCGAAAAGAACCTCTATCGCCATGTCATAAATTTCGTTTGAGCAAAGTTTCATTATAATGAATTCATAACATTGAAGACTAGGAACCAATCCATCACTTCGAATTTTCTGGAACATGGGCAACGCACAATCCAATCTGTCGATTTTGCAAAAACCAACAATAATGCAGTTGTACAGCTTTCTGCCAACCCTTCTTCGCTGATGCAAAGAGTCAAAAAAGTTTAAAGCATTTGATATTCTCCCACTCTGCAGATAACTTTGCAACAGAAGAATGTCGGAACTCCGATTAGGTTCGATCCCATCATTCTGCATCATCTCAAATACTTCTCTGGCAATATCAGGCATATTTGCATGCCCAGCTCCATCAATGAAGCAGTTATAGATATGACGGGTAGATTGATGATGAGATAGTTGCGTCTCCAAGAATTTGTAAAGTTGTGTTTCTGGGTTTTCCATATCACATAGACTCCGAATGACTAGTCTGAACAACGGCCGAGTAGCCTTATGACCCTTATGTTGCAATTCAATAAGAAGCCTGGCAGCAATATCCCCCTTGTTAAATTTGTTTAAACCATGGATCAAATTTGAGTAAGTAGTCAAACTAGGTACTCTATCCATTCCGTCAATTTTCCCATGTACCAAGTACCCCTCTGATACCCTTCCAGCCCTACTTAGAGCTGATATAAACTTGTCATAAGTGGATTCATTTAATCTCAAGTTGCGCTCTGCAGCAAAGAAAACCAGCTCTTTCATCATTTCAAGCTTTCCTTCTCTGCACAAGGCATCGCCAAGTAAGGAACATGTTCTTCTACCAAAGACATAACCTTGATCAGTGGCACTCTTTAACACATGGTATGCCTCATCAACGCTCCCCTCTGAACATAAAGAACTGATGAGATAATTATAGACCACCAAAGTGGGTGAGAAGCCAACTTCTGATCTGCAATTGTACAACTCAAATGCCACATCCACCATTCCAGCTTTACAAAGAAAGCAGAATACAACATTCATGGTGACCTTGTTAGGAGAAATACCGGTCTCCATCATCTCAAACAACAAATTGCCAGCTTCCTTTAGTCTGCACCCTCTCATGAGCCTGCATAGCAATTCATTATACTGGAAAACGTTTGGAACATAGCCATGTAACGACTTACTTTGCTGTATGAATTGCAAAGCCTCATTGATCTTATTCCTTCGAACTAAATTACGAAGCCACATGCTATAAGAATTCTCCATAGGCACAACTCCCAACTCCCTCAACTCTTGGACCAACTCCTGAGCCTTCTCAAATAGACCTTCTCCACATAATGCATCCACAAGAATCCCTACGGCAACCTCATTACCAGTTTCACCTTGTAGCACCAGGCGGCGCAAGTATGCCTCAGCTTCATCCAACATTCTCTGCTTAACAAAGCTCTTAACAACAATAGAATGCGTTACATGACACTCAAAACCCCTAGTGGAAATCTGCCTAGCAATGGTACCAACAAGATCAAAACAACACTCTTCAACCAAAGAATTAAGAAGAACATGATAAGTTAAAGCATCCAAATCAATACCTTGAAACCTCATTTTACCAAATAATTGAAGTGCAACAAGCGGCTTACCAGCAACAGAATAACCCATGACTAAAATAGCATGATACCCGTATGTGAAATCATGTTCAACAAACCTAAGCTTCTTAAAATTATCAAGAAAATCAAGCATGAGCGGCATAAGTTTAGCTTTAGACAAAATCTTGAGAATAGCAACAAAAGTAGGAGGAGTATGACGAAACCCAAATTGACGACCCGCCCAATCAAAGAATTTTAGGCATGAAAGAACATCACCCCGTGATTTACCATGATTAAGAATCTCAAGAACCAACGATTCCGTTAAACGAAGATCCAATGAACGAAGCGCATCGTCATCAACTGCATCTTGTTCTCTTAGTATCTCGAAAATTCGATCCTTGAACCCGTAATTTGGAGAGGTGAACCATTCTTTAAAAGACTGAACAGCCCTCTTGTATGCCAACTCGGGGCCCAAATTGATTTGTGGAATTGGGACTGCAGATACTGTCGAATAGTAACAATAAAAATTGCAATAACACAAGAATGGTAAACTTCTCGCAATATCACCATTAATTTTATTGTTATTGTGGCAGACAACGGACAGTAGAGGACTAGAGTTGGCGAAGAGAATTTGTGGGGATAGCAAAGCTCTTTTTGCTTGTTGCATTGGCTGCATTTGGGCTTATAGAGTGCTTTTCCTTATCTCTTTTCTGCTTTCTGTGGCGATTTTCTTCTGTGTTTTCTGCTGCATTCTGCGTCGGCGCTTCTTCTTCTTCCTCAAAAATATGTCCTTCTACCATAAACAAAAAAAAAAAAAAAGATAATAATTATAATAAATAAAAGTAAATAAAAAATTGATTTAATACTGATGATATAATTTTTAAAAGGTTCGGTAAATTATTAATTTTTTAGCGAGTTAATTGATTTAACTGAAATTATATATTTTTAATTAAAATATTATACATATTTTAAATAATATACTGATAAATTTATAAATATACTCATAAATTAATTAAATAGCAACTTAATATACATAAAATAATAACAAAATTAATTTCTAGAAATAACTATTAAATAAACTTCAATTAATTAATAATTAATTTAAATTATTTGATTAAATTTAATAAACGATTAATCGAAGCTTATGCTTACAAAAATGACACGCATATTTCCCATGAGGCGCATATATTATAGATTTTATTATACATTATTGTAGAAAATAGGAATATTGGAAATTTAATAATTTAATTATATGTTTTTCTTTAATATTTTTTGAAATTCTTAATAACTATTTTAATTTCATAGAATAAAATTTAGCCGAATTTTTTATTAACAAAAAAATTATAAAAAAAATCATCTATAATTTTTTTTTAATTATTAGAAGGTATAATATTCAATTATATATTAAGTATTAGTTTAAGACAAGAAGATGGGGCGGGGATCCTGTGACAACACTCTGGTCTCGTGGATGCCTTCAACTAAGGCTGTGTTTTTTTTTTTTTTTTTTTAGTATGATCCCCAACTCCAAATGAGTTTATGACCCGATCCATTACTTTTCATTTTGAACTGACTTGAGCATCAACGTTTAGGACTAGGAACCAATCCATCACTTCGCATTTTCTGGAACATGGACAATGCACAATCCAATCTATTGATTTTGCAAAAATCAACAATTATGCAGTAGTAAAGCTTTCTGCCAATCTTTCTCCGCTGATGCAAAGAGTCAAAAAAGTTTAAAGCATCTGATATTCTCCCACTCTTCAGATAACTTTGCAACAGAAGAATGTTGGAACTCAGACTAGGTTCGATCCCATTATTCTGCATCATCTCAAATACTTCTCTGGCAATATCAGGCATATTTGCAAGTCAGGCTCCATCAATGAAGCAGTTATAGATATGATGGGTAGATTGATGATGAGATAGTTGCAACTCCAAGAATCTGTAAAGTTGTGTTTCTGGGTTTTCCATATCACATAGACTCTGAATGACTGCTCTGAACAATGGCCGAGTAGCCTTATGACCCTTATCTTGCAATTCAATGAGAAGCCTGGCAGCAATATCCCCCTTGTTAAATTTGCTTAAACCATGGATCAAATTTGAGTAAGTAATCAAACTAGGTACTCTATTCATTCCGTCAATTTTCCCATGTATCAAGTACCCCTCTGATACCCTTCCAGCCCTACTTACAGCTGATATTAACTTATAATTGCGCTCCACAGCAAAGAAAACCAGCTCTTTCATCATTTCAAGCCTTCCTTCTCTGCACAAGGTATTGCCAAGTAAGGAAAATGTTCTTCTACCAAGGAAATGACCTTGATCAGTGGCACTCTTTAACACATGGTATGCCTCATCGATGCTCCCCTCTCTACATAAAGAAATGATGAGATAATTACAAGCCATGATAGTGGGTGAGAAGCCAAAGTCTGATCTGCAATTATACAAATCAAGCGCCACATCCACCATTCCAGCTTTACAAAGAAAGCACAATACAGCATTCACGGTGACCTTGTCAGGAAAAACACCGGTCTCCATCATCTCAAACAACAAATCGCAGGCTTCCTTTAGTCGGTACCCTCTCACGAGCCTGCACAGCAATTCATTATACCGGGAAAAGTTTGAAACATAGCCATGTAACGACTTACTTTGCTGTATGAATTGCAAAGCCTCATTGATCTTATTCCTTTGAACTAAATTACCAAGCCACATGCTATAAGCATGCTTCATAGGCACAACTCCCAACTCCCTAAACTCTTTGACCACATCCTGAGCCTTCTTAAACAGACCTTGTCTACATAATCCACCGGCAAGAATCCCAACAGCAGCCCCATTACCAGTTTCACCTTGTAGCACCAGACGGCGCAAGTATGCCTCAGCTTCATCCAACATTCTTTGCTTAACGAAGCTCTTAACAACAATAGAATGCGTTACATGACACTCGAAACCCCTAGTGGAAATCTGCCTAGCAATGGTACCAACAAGATCAAAACAACACTCTTCCACCAAAGAATTAAGAAGAACATGATAAGTTAAAGCATCCAAATCAATACCTTGAAACCTCATTTTACCAACCAATTGAAGTGCAACAAGCGGCTTACCAGCAACACAATAATCCATCACTGAAGTAA
The DNA here is from genome assembly GCA_948192965.1 of Dalechampia spathulata. Classification (NCBI taxonomy): domain Eukaryota; kingdom Viridiplantae; phylum Streptophyta; class Magnoliopsida; order Malpighiales; family Euphorbiaceae; genus Dalechampia; species Dalechampia spathulata. Next base: position 1,939 of record CANYBF011257227.1, on the reverse strand, counting down.
CAAGCCTCTTGTGTGTCAACTTGGGGCGCAAATTGATTTGTGGAATTGAGATTGCAGATGCTGTCGAACCGTAACGATCACAGTTACAATAACACAACAATGGCAAAATTGTCGCAATATTACCATTGATCTTGTTGTTATTGTGGCAGAAAACGTAGAGTGGAGAACTAGATTTGGTGAAGAGAATTTGTGGGGAGAGTAAAGCTCTTCTTACCAGTCTCATTGGCTGCATTTTGGCTTACTGGGTGCTTTTCCTTCTCTCTTTTCTGCCCTCTGTGGCCGATGTCTTCTGGGTTTCGCAGTTTTTTTCCCCCTTATGCCTTCGGCTTGTTCTTCTTCCTCAAAAATCTATTTTTATCCTATGAAAGATAAAAAAGAAAAATACTTAATAAATGTAATAAATAAAAGTAAATATGTTTAAATAAATATATATAAGGATGGATTTTTCTTTTGTTAATTAATCAAAATTTTAATTAGATTAATCGATTTAATAATAATTATAATTAAAAGGATCAATTAATGGTTAAATATTTTTAATGAATTAATTAATCTAACTAAAATAATATATTTTTAATTAATATAATTATATACATTTTAAATAATATAATGATAAATTTAGAAATACAATTATAATTATTAAATAAATTTCAATTGATTGATTGATTTACGAAATTAACTAAAATATTTCAGCTTGACTGAATTAATAATTAATAATTAATTTTTAATTAAATTAATCCAAACTTCCCTTTGGCATGCATATATTGTTGATTTTATATTATTAGAGTTATTATTTAATAAAGATGGACTAAATGTTGATATATTATCTAAATTCTTAATAACTATTTTAATTTCATTCATTCTTTGCATAGAATAAAATAGAGTTCTTTAAAAACATACTGAAAAAATTTTGAAAATTTATGAGAATACATAAATATAATTTTTTTTGTAAAAATATAAAATTAAAAAAATTATTTTTAAAAATATAAATTTTTTGAAAATTTATAGAAAATAGTATAATATATTTAATAGGATACAATTTTAAATATTTATTAGATATTTGATATATTTATTTTAAATATTTAATACCAAAATTTTAAATTTTAATTTTTAAATTTTAATTTATAATAATATATCTTTTATATTTTAAAATATATTTTTATAGGAAATAATGTATTATATATTAAAAAATTTAAAAAGTTAAAAAATAATTTTGAAAAGTGACTTTTACAAATATTTTGCATATGTACCAGAAATTCTTTTTCAAAATCATAAATAACTCAATAAAATAAAATAAATTTCAATATTTCAAATTAGTAAAATTTGTCTTCTCTCCACCTTCTAAATTGTGTATTTAATTAAACAAAAATTTATTTAATAGAACTCATTTAAAAAAATTCATATGTTAATATAATAATTTATTTAGAAATAATTTAAATTTAAATATGTAATTTATAAATTTATAATCATTTTATTATTAATAATCCTTTTATTTTCTTAAATGCAAAAATAAATAATTTATTTTATAATTTATATTTATTAGACTTATTTAATACTTGAACAAAGTAAAGTTCGATCTAATTTGACTTATTTACCCCTGCTACTCATCACTGCCAACTTGATAAGTAGCTCTAGATAAACCTGTTCATGTAACTATTAATTGGTACACAAGCATATGAAACAAATAATTTATTGATTGAAAAAATATCATTTAAACTTAATACTTAATAGTTATTTTTTATTTTAACCATAAACATATGAATCCTATAAATATAAGTAAATTAATATAAATATATATGTATGTCACACCCCCGACCCAAACTCAAGAGGATGCGACAAGCTCCCGTAGCATAACCGTCGCCCACCCGTCTCAGGCAAACAACGACTATACCACAAGGGAAGCTAACCTGCTAACGCTCGTATAAGAAATCCCAACAACGGA
>CANYBF011256444.1:0-18071 GCA_948192965.1 Dalechampia spathulata | reverse complement strand
AACTTGCTTAGTATTAGTCAATTATGTGATAATGGTTTTAAAGTGGTATTTATCCTAAAGGTTGTTATGTACATAGGATTAGTGATAATAAGTTAGTTTTTCAAGGAGAAAGAATAGAAAACATTTACATGATTGATTTAGATTCTATTCCTAACAAAAATGTGAAGTGTCTTGTCTCTGTAAGTGAAGATTCATGGTTATGGCATAGAAGGCTTGGACATGCCAGTTTTGAAAGCATCAATGATCTCGAGAAGGATGAACATGTGATACGACTTCCAAAGATCAAATTTGCTAACGATAAGGCATGTGAAGCGTGTCAAATGGGAAAATAGGTAAAATCTTCATTTAGAGTCAAAAATAAGGTAACTTTTACCAAACCACTTCAATTATTACATATGGATTTATTTGGTCATACTAGGGTATCTAGCTTAGGTGGTATGCATTATGCACTTGTTATTGTTGATGATTATTCTAGGTTTACTTGGGTTTCATTCCTAGCTCATAAAGATGATGCTTTTACTGGTTTTCAAAATGTCACTAAAAGGATGTAAAATGAAAAAGGTTATTATATTTCCTCCATTAGAAGTGATCATGGAAAATAATTTCAAAAAGAGAGTTTTAAATCTTTTTGTGAATCACTTGGTATTCACCATAACTTTTCATCTCCTAGAACTCCTCAATAAAATGGGGTAGTTGAAAGGAAAAACTGAACTCTTTGTGACATGGCACGTACCATGCTTAATGAGTACTAATTGCCTTGGTACTTTTGGGCCAAAGCAGCCAATACCGCTTGTTATGTCACCAATAGAGTTCATTTAAGACCTATTTTAAATAAAACTCCTTATGAGCTATGGAATGGTAGAAAACCAAGAATTTCGTACCTTAGAGTATTTGGATACAAATGCTACATATTAAACACCAAGGATAACCTTGGGAAATTTGATTCTAAGACGGATGAAGGTATTTTCTTAGGCTATGCTACTTCTAGCAAATCATATAGGGTGTTTAATAAATGTTCTTTGGTTGTTGAGGAATCAATGCATGTTATTTTTGATGAAATTAACTCCCTTGGTCCAAGAAAGGACAATGTTGATGATGATGGAGGTATTCTATTGGAACAAGGAAATGAGAAAGAACTTCAACAAGAAGTTGTTCCCAAAGATGTTGACAAAGAAGAAGTGAATGATCTTCCTCTACACCTAGCACTAACTCAAATCAAACATGATCTTCCAAAGGAGTGGCAATTTCCAAAAGGACACTCTAAGGAGCAAATCATAGGTGAAATGTCTAAAAAGGTAACAACTCATTCTAAATTTAAAGATATTCACAATAACATTGCATTTATTTCTCAAATAGAGCCTAAGAATGTTAAAGATGCCTTAAATGATGATAGTTGGGTGTTAACTATGCAAGAAGAGTTGAACCAATTTGATAGGAATAAGGTGTGGACCTTAGTGCCTAAGCCTAAAGATGTGTCTATTATAGGTACCAAATGGGTATTTAGAAATAAGCTTGATAAAGATGGAGTGATAACTAGGAATAAGGCTAGACTTGTAGCTCAAGGGTACTGTCAAGAAGAAGGTATAGATTTTGATGAAACTTTTGCCCCTGTAACTAGATTAAAAGCTATTAGGATGTTATTAGCTTATGCATCTCACATGAACTTTAAATTATTTCAAATGGATGTTAAAAGTGTTTTTCTAAATGGTTTTATAAATGAAGAAGTTTATGTTGCACAACCCCCTGGTTTTGAGGATTTTGAATTTCCAAACCATGTTTTTATACTTACCAAAGCTCTATATGGCCTTAAACAAGTCCCTAGAGCTTGGTATGATAAGTTAAGTACTTTTCTTATTGACCATAGTTTTAATAAAGGTAAGGCAGATACAACACTTTTTATTAAGCATTATAAACATGATATTCTTCTTGTTCAAATATATATTGATGATATCATATTTGGTGCTACTAATGAAAAGTTGTGCAAGGAGTTCTCTGAGTGTATACAGGGAGAATTTGAAATGATCATGATAGGAGAGTTGAAGTATTTCCTAGGACTTCAAGTTAAGCAATGTGAAGATGGAATCTTCATCAACTAATTCAAGTACACTCAAGAGATACTCAAGAAGTTTGGATTGGAAGACGTTAAAGCTAGTAAGACACTAATGAGCATAACTACAAAATTGTCGTTAGATGAAAGTGGAAAGCTAGTAGATCAAAAGAAGTATAGAGGTATGATAGGTAGCCTACTTTATCTAACTGCATCTAGGCCTGATATTATGTTTGTTGTTTGTATGTGTGTTAGACTTCAATCCTCTCCTAGGGAATCATATTTAAGTGCTTTGAAAAGGATTTTTAAATATTTGATTGGAACTATGCACTATGGATTGTGGTATGCCAAAAATGATTCTTTTGATTTGATTGCTTATTCTGATGCTGATTTTGTTAGAAACTTATTGGATAGAAAAAGTACCTCAGGTACTTATCACTTTTTAGGTAATTGTTTGGTTTCTTGGTTTAGCAAGAAGCAAAATTGTGTATCTTTATCAACTGCTGAATCTAAGTATCTGTCTGCAGGTTGTTGTTATGCTCAAGTTCTTTGGATTGAACAACAATTAAGGGATTACACTGTTTGTATTTCTTATACTTCTATTAAATGTGATAACACTAGTGCAATAAATCTTTCTAGGAATCCCATTCAGCATTCTAGAACTAAGAAAATTGATATTAAACATCACTTTTTGCATGATAATATGCAAAAAGGGAAGGTTGTATTAGATTTTATTGATACAACTCACCAATTAGCCGATATTTTTATAAAACCCCTAAGTGAAGAACGATTAAATTTCATCAAACATGAATTAGGAATGATATATGGGTCATTTTTGAAATAGGAGTGATGGTGGACTTAAGAAAATTTAAGAAAATTCATAAAAAAATTTTTCTTCTTCAAAATTTTTAGGTTTAAGTCCTTATACGACCCTACGTCTTTTAGTACGCCTGTACGGATCCTATACAATCAATTCCTCCATTTCTGGCAAATCCTGGTGTGGCTTGTACTCATTTCAGTATGATCATACATCACGTGGTATGACCGTACCAAATTTAGTATTCCCGTACACGTTCCTATTAAGAATTTCTTTTAAAATCCTTGTACGACCATACGCCTAGGTGGTACGCCCGTCCGCGATCTTGAATTCCAAATGTCTGTGCCTCGTACGGTCGTATGTCTCACCCATATACCTATACGCGATATGAATTTTCAAGGCATTTTTGGCTCGTACGCCCAACCCGTACGCCAAGTGAAAAATAGTTTTAAAGCTCATTTTTTAGTTTTTAACTCATTTTCACTCAAATTTCATCTGAAATCTTCTCTAAAACACTCCAAACCTCTCACATTTAGTTTTATCATTCTCCATTCATCATTTTTGGTTTGTTTTTTGATCTTTTAACTGCCTTTTATATTCTATTTTTACTGTTTCATTCATTTTTAAGTGCCTCTTTGAGTTATTTTGATTTTCAGCTCATTCTAAGCCTTTTTAACTCTAAGTTCTTTAGAGTTTAATGCTTAGGATTGTGTTTTGAACTTGTATGTCAAATTCTATTGATTTCTGTGCAGGTTTCATTTTTTGAGTTTTTAAACTGCGTCAAAACTCTGTCAAAATTTTCAAAAACCTCTATTTTTCACTATTTTATCAATGTTTTACCATTTTTACTCATATCAGCCCCTTTTGATCGCAGTGGCTCTTCCTCATGGAGAGTTAAAAGTACATGTCCTCCCGGCTCGAGCCCTCATGGCTCTTCTTCTACCTCTATCGTTAGGACCTCCATTCTGAATGAGAAAGTTTTCTCTCACTCTCGTTTTGCTTATCGTCTTACACTCTACTAGACCAGACTAGAGAATGACGTTCTGGGTCATTTGGTCAATGTTCATTGGTCAAATTTCATATTTCTCCCTAACCAGTACATCCAGTCTGTAGCATTAGAGTTCCTACAGACTTTCTCCTTGTCTACTTCTTTCTCTTGTACTTTTCATCTCTTCCACATACATCATTCTCTTTCTGCTTCTGAGTTTGATGCTCTATTCAACTTTCCTACTAATGGTATTACAAATTTCAAATATGTGGTCTTTGATTGCAATTCCTTCTTTAGGGACATTGCCCTTGACACTGCTTTTAGGCCTTCTTATCAGAAGGCCTCCTATCTTAAATCCCCCGCTCTTTTCTATTGTCATAGATTGATCTCCTATCTTATCTTTGGGAGGTTAGATTCTAATGACACCATTACTGGCCCTAACCTCATTTTTCTCTACTGCATGGTCACAGACACTCCCATTCAGTCTGGGCGCTGGCTTCATACCTCCTTCCATGAGGTTGGCGTTCAGAAGCAGCCTGGCAGAGCTATTCTCTTTGGTCCCATTATCCATCATATCTGCCATTAGCTACAGGCTTTCCCTCCTATCTGCCCCTCTCCAAGACCTCGTGGTTCTAATCTTGACCTCTCGTTCATTGAGCAATTCATGCTCTTTGAACGTACTGCTGATGACGAGTTCATCCTTCATTCTGAGTATATCTCTCGATGGCTCACCCACCTTCAGTCATTGGAGCTTCCCAATGATACTGTTTCACTCTACGACCGGCATGCTGTAGAGGTACTTCAACGCCTGCAGGTTCCACTACCAGATGACACCCCTGCAAAGTGGTGCAACCAGCCTGCCCCTACTGATGACGTTGCACGTCTGGCAGCCTTTAGCCACAAGCGTGAGAGACATTTCTCTACTAGATCCTCTTCTTCTGGTGTTGTTCCTGAGCATACTGATCCAACTGCTACTCCTGCTGATCCTGCTGCTGCTACTCCTTCTATTACTAATCTGCTGGCTCAGCACTTTGCCACACTCTCTATCGTTGTTCCTGGACTTGAGCAACGCTTTGACCATGTTGACCAGCAGCTTACTCACCTTTGTCAACATAATACTGCTATTGATCAGTGCCTTGATCAGCATGTAGCTGACTTCCATGAGTTTTAGACTTCTACTACAGACACTCTACATTCCATTAGTCTGATGCTGGATTCATTTATCATCTCTCCACCAAGTCCACCTCCTCCTTAGGACCCACAGTGATTTTTGTGATTTTGATGTTGTCAAAGAGGGAGATATTTTATGATGTTTAGGACTTGTGTTAGTGGAGTTGATCATGTATTTGTTTATTTCATTTGATGTTATTTTATTTGATGTATCTTTTGGATATTATATATATATATGATGGTTATTCAGCTTATTTGATTTGGTTGATTATGTTGAGTTATGATTATCTTTGATGTTTGATTGAGTATCTCTTTTCTTTATGTTTGGTTGATAATTTATAGCATTATAGCATGTATTCCAAAACAAAGGGGGAGATTTCCAAAATTTTTAAAATAAAATATCTTTTAAATGAGTTTTACAAATTGAAGTTAAATTGATTGCCAACATAAAAAAGGGAGAGATTGTTAGACCCTAGGTTTTGATGATTGAGTCACGTGTGAGTCAATTTAAGTTATTTATAATTTTTTCAATAGTATTTTTGTGTTGGTATGAGCGTCCCAAATAGTTTAGTTGAGTGGTACGGTCATACGACTGGCTATACATAGTTAGTACTGTTTTATTGGGTTCGGAACGGGCGTACCATTGGTTGGTACGGCCATACGCGAGCTTGCAGGAAAATGGTTTATCAGTAAATCTGTTTTGGTATGGGCGTACCATTAGAGGTACGGCCGTACATGAGCTCGCAGGAAAATGGTTTGTTAGTAAACCTGTTTTGGTACGGGCTTACCATTGATGGTACGGCCGTACGTGAGCTCGCAGGAAAATTGCTTATCAGAAAATTTGGTTTTGTACGGGTGTATCAAGTGATGGTATGACCGTACCACATTTCCCTCTATTTGTTCAACGGATAGATTTGAATCCGTACTGGCGTACATGTCTGGTATAGTCGTACGTGACTTATTTGACAGACTTTTAAGTCTTTCAAAAGACTAGTTTTCAGTAGAACTTTTCACCACTTTCAATTATAACAAGCTAAATCTTGCAGAGCAACTTTCCTTGAGCATTTTTCCATCAGTTTCAAGTAAGTTAAAGTTGTATTTCTCAAATACTTTTATTATTGTATTCCTATAACCTAGGGATTAGGTTTTGTAATTGTGAGATTGGTGTGTGATTAATCCTTGTGGATTAATTTGTATCTGAGAAGATTGTGAGGATTGTTATTGTAAAGGTTTGAGTGTAGGCCTTGAAAACACTGGAATATTGGATTCATTTGAGAATCCATTGTGTAAATTGATTGAGTTTTTAATGGAACCTTAAGTTGAGACTTAGGAGAAAGTGGACGTAGGCAAGAGTTTGGTCGAACCACTATAAATCGCACGTGTTACCTTCTACAGAGGATTTTCAATTAGTACTTTCAAAACTTTAATAATTTAAATAATCAAATTATATAAATATGAACTAATTGGATGATTTTGATTAAAAAAGTTAAATCATATGTTAATAATTTGTGATATTGTGTAATTTTAATAAATACTTTATATTTTAAAAATAATTATAAGTATTATTTTTCTTCATATAATTTTATTATAGAATTTAATTGTTATAAATTAAAATTATTACTATTAAATTATTAAAATAAAATAAAATTAATTTTAATAAATTTAAATTATTTAATAAACTAAAATTTGTTAAAACTAAATTAATAAATTTATAAAAATAATAAAATCATTATTTCACTTATTATTCTTTCCTCTTACAATATTAATTAAAAATTCGAAAAAGGTTTACTTAATCAATCTATTTTGTTTGATTTTTATAGTATGAGTTTGAAAATATTAATCTATATTTTAATAATGTGAGATATCATCTAACTTTAATAAATATCTCATAAAATATAAAATATCTATTTCTATGTAAGTTTGTTGCACTCGTACTATGCCGACGAGAAGGATGAGACTCACAACAAATCGAGGAGACTAGCGATTGTTAAGATGAAGATGAAGACTTCAACAAAAGTAGTGGAAGAAATCTTAGCATTCCGCACAACTTTCACTTACAAAGGCGGCCATAGAAAGTATTTAGTGAAGTGGAAGGATCTATTAGAGGAGGAGACAAGCTCGGAAAAGGCAAATGAACTCCAAGCATTCAAGGGCAAGATTGAAGATTTTGTTAGAAGGCAGTCAATGAGGATGTCAACAGCTTGAGTGGGGAGAGTATAAGGGATAGAGCTTTTATGTAAAGGAAAATGGGTAGAACGGAAAATGGGTATAAGGATTGATTACTTGTGACTTAGTGTTTATCAATGATAGAAGTAGTTATATTCATCCATGTCCCGCGGTTCTTTGGTTTGCCATTGTTATGTATAATACAAGAATCAAAAAAAGTTGCAAAGAGAGAACACAAGAAATTTGTAGTGATTCAGCCAACAAATGTCTACATCCACCTATCCAATCAAATAACTTAGGTTTTCACTAAATCAATATACAAATACAACAAAGAATTCTTCTCACAAGAAATCAATCTCAAGTGTTTTCCAAAGGCTCACACTAAATCCTTATAATAAGTATTTTTTCAAGTCTCACACTAAATCTCACTCAGTCACAATCCCTTCATATCTCTTAAAACATAACTCATGAGAAAGAACAACAAGAATTAAGAACCCATAAATTCTTTCAAAGGATGTACAACTCAAGAAATAAAAAAAATACTCAAAAACATATAAAAATGTATTTAACAAAGAAAATGATGATTGTAGATTAATTTTCTATTTTTAATAAGGTTAATCTATACTTATATAAACTATTCCAAGCTTATATGATCGTTAGAGATACATTAAATGCAAAAAAGAGCCATTATACAATTTTTTAAAAAAATACTGAAAAAATATGTATTTGAATCCGTACGGTCGTACAGGCTAGTGGATAGTCATACTTCACCTTAAAAACAACTCAAAAATGATGTTGAAGCATCCGTACAATCGTACCATCAAATGGTACGCATATACCAAATATTTTGTCAAATTTTTCACCCCGTACGGCCTCCCAGTACGCTCATACAACCTAGAAAATCAAATAATATGCCTGTAGTACGCCCGTACCAAGTCTTGTACACCTATACCATGCTTAAAAACACTCAAAACTTTAATAATTTTTCTAAAACATTGTTTGTTAACATCAAAACTAAGATCAAGGACCTCAAGGTTCAACAAATACAAATTAAATTAGTAATATTTATTTTTGAATAAAATTTATCTAGGTAAAAAATTAGATAATATAATATAAATTATAAAACAATAAATAATTAATAAATATAAATAAAATTAGTAGTATTTATCTTTCAATAAATTTTTTTTAGATAAAAATTAGGTAATATAATATAACATATAAAATAATTAGTAATTAATAAATACAAATAAAATTAACATTATTTGTTTTTGGATAAAATTTATTTAGCTAAAAATAAAATAAAATAATATAAAATATAAAATAATTAGTACCTAACAAATTAAATAAAAAATAATAAAATTTAGAATCTTTTTTAATATTTTCCTTTCTATTTTAATATACTATGATATAAAATAATATACTAATTATAATTAATATATTTATTTTTTGCACTAATTTACATTAAATAAAATTTTATTTTATTGTTTATATTTGCTAGATTTATTTTTATTTTTATTTTTGATAAATTTTAAAAAGTAATATTTATTTTCATGTAAATTTTTTAAAATAATATTTATTTTTGAATTAAAATTGAAAAGGATAGATTTGTATTTTCATATTCTTCTTCTCTTTTTAAATATTATGATATTTGGATGTAAAATAATTTTTATTTTCATGAAATTTGTAAAATTCATGTGTAAGAACAGTATTAAAAACCTTGGATTTTCCCTTTTGTTTTCTTGTAAGCCAAGTGAAAATTTGAAGTCATATTTTAAGAATCGGATTCTATTCCGGATTCTGAGGTATATCAAATGTCAGGAAGATTTATACTCTCTCAGCGGTGGAGCTTTGCAGAATTTGTCAATAATCCCTTCTGTCCCTGCATCGTTTTCTTCCGGAAAGCCCACTGGTTACAGTTATTTTCATCTTTTTACCAAGTAAATCTTACGCGGAAATTTTCTACATTTTAGATTAAATGCAGTGATGACGCCACCATCTTTGTCTTATACCACAGCAACAATCAAAATACTAAACCCGAAGCCAATATTATTATATTTACAAGGAATTTTGCTATCTTATAATCGGTTATAGTTAGGCATGAGCAATTAGATGAGGACCCTTGGGCCTATTAGCTACCAGCGGATAAATCTCATGGAGAAGGAACAGATGGGGGTTCCTTTATACATTAATTTCAAAGTTTGGTTATCCAAATTCCCAAGAAGATGACCAAACATGTTCCATCATTTTCCGCCCCTATTTAGTCATACCCTCTTCTACACCACCCGCAATTTTCTTCTGGAAGTGATGAGAAAAAAAAAATAAACAACAACAACAACAGAAGAATACCACACTATATTTAACTTGGGGGTTATAACATGATACATGTCATTCATTCTTATGGCTTAACACAGCCATTGAAACCAATAGCAGCTTAGCACTAGGGATTCTTATAAAGAAGCCATAAACTTCTAGCTAATCAGGAAGCTGGACTGGGACCCTGAATTTTCTGCAAGTTTAGTACCTCTTAATCTTGTTTTACTTCCCACTCATTATTTCGTATAGTTGCAGCAGACAGACTAATATAGCAATGCAAAAGTTGCAAGTTTTAACGTTAATTTAATTGATATAAGCTACCAGAAGTTGCAGAAACTTCAACTACTTGAAAGGCTTTACTTTCCTAGGCTGCACCTTGGCATGTCCGGACTTGGGTTTGCTACTTGCACAATTGGGTGATTTCATACTGCTCATGATTCTCAAGCTTTGCCTCAATATGTCAACCTCTCTTGCTCTCTTGTATTCTTCTTGCTCTGCTACTTCTAGTCTTGCCTTCAGCTCTTCGATTGTTTCATCCTTTGCTCTCACTTCCATCTTCAGCTCTTCTATCATGTCTTCTTCTTCTGCTTTTCGACACAGTCCATCTCCTACAACAGTAACATCGGATTGCAACCCATTAATTAAAAACTTGTCCTTGTTAACGTGTGAATGCTCTCTAGTGATGATTTCTACCTAAATTCATGCATATGTATTGCATTTTGTAATTCATTTCATGCACATCTACATGTGTTTCTCTATGTATGATATGTGGGTGCAGAGATATCAAAGATAAAAGAAAGAAATGCACCACGATGAGTTATTTGAATGAGATCATCGAGCTCAGTTTTGATAGCAAGATACAGTTTCTTCCATTTATCTACAGCTTCATCTCTCCACACTCTCTCTTCCTTCATTTGCTCCACCAGCAAGCTACAAGCAATGGCAACAGAACCAGTATTATTCCCTGATGATGAAAATAGCCAATTCTGACCCTTCTGATCTCCACCCAACAACCCATCTTCCTTTACTCCTCTACTCCCTTCTTCTTTCACTTCTAACATCTTCCTAAGTCTCTTCACTTCTTCTTTCATCTTCTTCCTTTCTTGCTTCCATTCAGCTTCTTTAAATGCAGATACCATCTTCTCTCTTTCATAACCTCTACTCTCTTTCTCCCTTTCACAAGTCATAGCGTTAGTTACCTCTTGAAGAAGCCTCACCTTCTCTGTTAACGCTCTAACTTCTGTCTCACTCCTTTTCTTGACACCAAAGCAATCCATCTTTCCTTTCCCTTCCTCTCTTTTCGCTTTCTTCTTTTCTCGATAACTATATGTCCACTCTCAAAGCTAGTAAAAGATATTACAGTGGAGATAAACCGTTCTTGCCTTTCTTAGAGTTCGATAATATATATATATAAATAGAATAAACTAAAATAAAGAGAAAGAGACAGAGATATATGGTGGGTTTTAAGGGTCAGCTAGCAAACAAGTGTGTGAATGACATAAAGTCTTTGCAGAGGCTCCTTCATCTTCTTGCCATCAATGAAAGAAAGAGCTGCCCATCAAAACCAAACTCACCATCTTCATTCAAAATTCTTTTCAGCTAATAAACAAATTATATACCCCTAAAGAGGACTATCCACATATATATGCACCAGAAATGTATGCAAAAATAGAAAATTTCTGCTTAAATTCAATACAAATTAATATATATCGCAATTTTATGTAATAATAATATATGTTCTATAATTTTATGTAATAGTAATATATGTCAGAGTTATTGATATGTATTAGAAAGAGATGCATAGAATTCACAACCTAATTATCACTAGTTTAGATGATGACATAGTTGCATCGTACCCACCTTCTTTTAAAGGACAATATCCATAATCACAACTTGTACTTGTCTCCATGGTAGTAATTCTTAAACACGAATTTTAATAATAATTTTATGTATAAATATTTATTTGTTTAAAATGTAAATATAAATATATATAAAGATATTGAAATATTTTATTTAATAAATAAAATTTTCATGAATATAATTTTAGGTTTTTTGATCATAGAATTTCTGATATTGTATTAAGAAATTGTTCGATATATAATTTTAAAATATACTGAAAAATTTACAGAATTATTTAGTATTCTTAATAAAAAAAATAATGAAATTATTTGAATATTAAAACTCTTTTCATGTATATTTTTAATAAGTATATTAGGAACGAATGTGTACCATATGATTTTAACCCTCTTTGAAGGAAATGGTTACCTGGGTAAATGTTAAAAGACATTTTACATACTTGGTTACCCTTAGCATACAAGATTAATTGTTTATGGTTTAATAAATGCTGAAATCAAGCCATATGAGCAATTTAAATGGTATACAAGAGTCGGGTACTTAGATTGATATTTAGTTAAATTAATTGATTTGATGTAAGATGAATGTGAACCATTCAAGATCATTACTATGAGTTTAATCTAATATTTTCTTTGATTTATAGAAATTTTATAATAATAAACTTCGTTTGTATAGATTTTTTTAGTGTAAAGTTTATTATTTAAATTTTTGAATTCAACAATTACTTGAATGCCTATACGATTACTTAACAGCTTCTATGATGGCCTATCTATAAGAACCAAAGAAACTCAATTGCTCAAACTAGTAAAAAGAAGACAACACAAGAAAAACCCAGAGAAGGGACCACTGAAAAATCTAAGAAAACAGGCTCTAGGAGAAGGAATCAATCAATACAATAATTGAGCTTTTGCATAGTAGTCTTTCTAAGTTTAGCAACGATGGAAGAAGATCGGTATTAATGCCTAGAAACTAAAGTAAACTAAGGCGGCAAGGACTAACCTTGTTAACACAACCGGCTTGCTCTTTCTGGAACATTTTCTGCAATACCAGCTAATCAAACGCCTCCAGAAACAGAAAATCGACTTAACCCCACCCCACAAGCTTATTCATCCTCATGCCAACTTTGATTAATGACTCAACATTCAAAAAGACGATAACCAATTCATTCCACAGTCCGGTTATAGAAAACGCAGAGCTGATCATGGGTGACTACCCATGTGCCCCCATCCTTAGTATGTAATTTACGTTCCAAAGCCTGCTATCTTGAACCACCGAACCTTGTCATGATGATGACGGAGTTTCTTCCGAGCACTGGAAATGGAAAAACCCCCAGAATTGGTAGCACCCATTTAATTGTGTCTCTACCATCATCGAGAAATATATTATCACACAGGAACTCTCACACCTCCAGAGTGTTAGAATCCATAGGATCAGGAAGAATCCAGCTGCTATTTCTCCAGGATCATGAGCAACAGCCAGTCTGCTTAATCCGGAACGTCAGAAAATTTACCCACACGAGCTTAATCACAAACGCAAAGATCAATACATTATTCACGATAATCCATGTTGATTATATTGTAATTATCATCGGATAGATACGTAAATGATACGCAATAAATAGTCCAACAAGTGTCAGTGGAGTTGCATCTATGCATTCTAAGAAGTAATAAATGCAAGACTATTCTTATATGCATGTATGAATATATAAGTGGTTGAAAGCATTTAATATGCTCATAGATTGTTAATATTTGATATATTTACTCATAATTGATATATTTTTTTTATTTTAATATTTTTATTTATTTATTTATATATTTTAGATATTTGAATTTATCATAATTTTTTAATTTATTTTATAAATTTAAGCTTTTTATTTTTAAAACATTCAATTTTACTATCATATATTTTTAACTTTTATTAGAAAAATAAATAATTAAATATAATGTATGTATTATATATGCATTAAGTGAAAATAAAATAATAATAATAAATATTTAAAAATATATAATTAAAAAGTTAGAAATAATAAAATAAAATAAAATAATTTATTAAATTTAGATAGCTATAAATATATTATATGGAAAAGATAGTTAAGGTTGTTTGAAGAAGAGGTTGTGTCTCATTTATAGAGAAGTTGGAATCAGTGACTTGTTAGGTTAACTTAACCCTGAATTAGATATTGATGTGTGTGTGTATATATATATATATATATATATATATGTACAACCTATTGAAATTTTTGGATAGCATCGTGAACCATTCACCATAGAACGAGTGCCATATATAAAATTTTTTTAATTTTAAAATGATTATTTATTTAAGATATTAAAGTAAAATAATTTTCATATGAATAACTTAATTTTAGAATCCAAATTTAATGAGTTATTACAAATAAATTTGTATATTATTCAATATATTACCTTTTTAAATTATTTTCAATTATACAATTTCATATTTTTATAATATTAAATGTCTCAACAGTAAGATTTCATCCATGAATAATTTTAAAACGTGGAATCAGTTTATTCACATTTTAACCATTCAAAAACTTTTCTTATTAAATTTTATTCTCGATATTTTTGGAAAAGTATATAAACTAGAATACTAATAAATATGCTTTGAATAAGAATGAAAGAGGTAAAAAGAAGAATACAAAAGAGTTGGGGGGGGAGGGGGGCCATGATTAATGAGGAAACCTGGAAATGGGTGTGAAGGCATATTTTGAGTTGTTGCATGAAACTCTCCAGTAATAATAGTATTTTGTTGTTACTGCGCAAAATACCAAACATCCTTATTATATCTTATCTTCAGAGCATCTTTTTGTAGACTATTTCCTAGTTCCCAATTTGGCACCACCTCTGCATATGTCCAAATTTACATTTATATAGCCTTTGGATTCCTCCTCTCTTCTTACTACTCTCCATCTCACTCTATTTTTGTAATATTGCTTCCACTTAACTACCCCCAGTCTGCCTCTCAATTTGATATCATTTTTATTGTCATATCAAAACAGTATTTCATCTTTAACTGTCCAGTAATAAATTTCTGATAAAATTAACTAATTTTAAATACTATTCATCCATTAATTCTTCAACGTCAATTAATTCCTACTTTAACTTAATTTTACTTTACTTTAAATCATGAGAAATTTTTACATTGATAGAATTTATCACATAAGATAATGAATCTATGAATAGTATAATTATACTGATTAATATGTAGTTATCATTAATTATTAATATATTAATAATAATTATAAATATTTAATATTTAATATTTAATAAAAAAATGACACATATCATTCATCCTATATGATGAACTCGAATCATGCAAGAATTTTTTTTGTAGGTTTCAAGTATTTATATATACACATTTATCATTCATATATTCCTTTATTAAGATTAGATGATAAAAATGGTTAAAAATCTAACTAAAGGAACAAAATAAATTATTAATAAAAAAACATTGCTATAATATGATAATATATTTAAGAAGCAATAGAAAATGGAAGGGTAATAGAAGATGTTTTGGGCACAAAGAAGAAGAATCACCTCCAATTGAGACGACTGCTGGGAGAATTAGGGCTTTTTGGAAAGAGATTGTGGGATTGTGGCGTACCTGTAATAAGTGTCCTTTGCATCAGATCAAGGTAAACGTTATTTACAAGCTTCGTACACAGTCTGCTCCCCAGTAACTCCCCATGTTCTAAATATTGCACATACCATTAATCGTTTATGCTTCACATTCCCACTTTTATTACATTCACCAACATTTGTTTTAATTTTATTACTCTTTCTATTTTAAATCTAATAAAGTAAATAAATTTTGTATGGGTATTAAAGAAATTGTTTTCCATATTTTAATGTTATATTAAAATTATCAAGAATAAATAAATATTAATTAATTATATTTTGACAGAAAAGTACTATATTTTATGCCAGTATGATACATCTATAAACTTCTTTTAACTTGATATATTTTTTTAATTTTATCTATTCTATTTCAATTTTTTTTATTTTAACAGCTCATGTTATTTATTTTGTATACTTTAAATACCTGAATCTATCATAATTTTTCAAAATTATCTCATGAACTTCAGTTTTTATTGTTTAGATACTTAAATTTCATTTAGACACCTTGATTTTATTTATCATAAACCTTTAATTTTTATAAAAATAACAAATTTAAATATTAAAAACGATCAAATATTATACATATATGTATTGAAAATAAATTAAATTGTTAAATATATAAATAAAGAAGTTGGATGAGTGAGAATCCACAAGCCCATTCCAATCCTTTACGGAGGCCCAAAGACATTGTCCATTTCTCCATAATCGGGTATGGTCCACATTGAAAATGGGCCTAATTTTGACTGACCCGTAAAAATCTAGCGAAGCTTAGTTACCGTTAGGGATAATTACAAGAGAAAAAGTAGATAATTTGGAAAGTCCCGTATTTATAAAAATAGAGAAATTATTTTTGAAAATAATAATTTTTATCATAAAAAAAAAAGCAGTTTTACATGATAATTCTTTAAAAAGTGTATTAAACTTTCATTGTCCATAGATTTAATTTTGTTAAAATTTGAAAATCTTTATTTTTTAAATATTTTTTCATGCAAAAATTTTCAAAACATTACATTTTCATAATTTTTAAAATTTCTTCCTAGTTTTTAAAATTCTTTATAAGATAATATCTAAAATCAAAAATCAATTATTATATATATATAGTCATATAAATAATAAAATAAATAATATTAATAAAAAATAAAATTAATTAAAAAGGAAATTACATTTTTTTTTAACTTTCAAAAATAAATTGACCAGACTGGAGCTTGCCTTGCACATGATGGCTCCACCGATGATTGCGATGAGCCACCGTCGCATCACTCATCCAACTTTGGATCTTGGAAAAGGGGTCGAGTTTTTATGTTTACGTAAAGGCAGTGAACCCCACCGCTTTTTCACTTTTTCCATCTCCGACGTCTGAAAACCTAAATTGCTAGCGACTCCGGCATTTTTTTGTTTTAATTTTGAAGAAGAAGGAAAAATGAAAATAAAAGAAAGAAAGGTTGTTGACAATGCTAAAAGTGAAGTGCAACGGACCGTTGCAAGCAATGCCATATTAACGGAATCCGTTAAACCTAGGAATAAAATACAAGTCAAGACATAAAATTAGAGAAGTCATCGATTATGATATTTTTAGCTGCAACGACTGCATTAATATATATATATTCATAATAATTATTATTATTATATTAAGTAATATATTGATGATAAATAAAATTATATGAAATAATGAAAAATACATTAAATGGATTAGCGAATTTTTAAAAAAAAATTTACAAAAAAATGTAAAAAATATCTTATTAATTGTAAATTTTATAATTTCATAATAAGAGATATTTAAATTTTTTTGCACGTGTGTTATATAATAAAGATTTTTCTCGTATTTCCTGGTTCTTCTAACTTATGTCATATGCAACTATAAACGACATATGATTTATATCGATGCTGGCTTAATTAATCCACATAATGGAATAATTAATTACCTTTCAGGTGATATGTAAAAATTTGTATTTAAATATTATATAATTAATATTGAAAAATTAATGGTTAGTTAAGTGTGAATTTGAAATTCATGGCTTGATTAAATTTAAAGTTAGGTAGCCACCAACATGAATTAAATTCAAAAATTAGGTAATTAATTTTTAGCACCCAAAATTAGACTTTAATTGTTATGTTCACATGGCTTGAAACTAGTATAAATAGGTCATTAGTTCAAACTAGAAATTCATCCCCAAAATCATTTCAAAATCTCAAAGAGTAAGTGAGATAAAATAGAGAGTTGTAGAGAGAGTTATTTCTTCTTTTATCAAGAGAGAATTTTCATTGTTTCTTCTTGATAAATAAAGGAATATTTGTAATTCTTATTTTTCCTCATAGTAAAAATTCTTCTACCTTGTCCGTGGTTTTTACCCTAATTTGTTTGGAGATTTTCCACGTAAAATTTGTGTGTCTTTTATTTCTATTTTCTCAAATTATTAGCTGTGGTTCTGCTTTATTCATTCTGCATTCACAACAAGTGGTATCAGATACTAACTTTGAGAGTGCATTTATCTACTTATCGTATGCTCTGTGGTTGCCATTATAAGTGGATCCTCCACATCAGAAAATAAGTTAGATTATTGCCTACTCATTAGAGGTACTGGGTACTATTCATATCAAGCAGTGAAATAGTAAGAGTTATTTGTGATAAAAGCAATGGCGGTAAAATTTGAAATCGAGAAGTTCACCTGGAGAAATTTCTCATTGTGGAAGTTAAAGATAAAAGCTATCTTGAGAAAAGATGGTTGTCTGGCGGTGATCAGTGAAAGGCCACAAGATTTCACAGATGATATGTTACACCCGCGTCTAGGACCCTAGGAGTTTGTACGTATGTGTATGCTTGTTAGGGTGTATGTATGTATGTAGACATGTATATATAGGTAAGTATGCAATGAATGAATACGATGTGAGGATGTTTATGTCACACCCCCGACCCCAACACTCAGAGGATGCGACAAGCTCCCGTAGCATAACCGTCGCCCACCCGTCTCAGGCAAACAACGACTACACCACAAGGGAAGCTAAACCTGCTAATGCTCGTATAAGAAATCCAAACCATACAGAGTACGCGGAAGCATAAAACTAAAACCTGGATATATAAATACA
>CANYBF011256053.1:0-13882 GCA_948192965.1 Dalechampia spathulata | reverse complement strand
CCACCTAGTTTGTTTTGTCAATTCAATTGAATGACTAGAAAACTAGGAAATAAAACCCGGGCCTTCCTGTGTTGGAAAGTGGCCTGAATTTCTTCAGAGTTTGGGTTTGGGATTTCGAATTTATTAATGTTCCATTTTATTATGTTCACTTATTTAATTTTAATGAAAGCTTCTAAGCACACAATTAGGTTCAAGTTTGATTAGCATACAATTACATGGCATAAGGCATTCAAGAAGACATATCACAAGTTATAAAGCATAAAGAAAGCGGTTAATGCAGGAAAGTAAATGCAGAATAAAATGTGGGTATTTAAATACAACCCACCCAAAATAATCAAAAGCAAATAAAAGAAAATAAAGGCTTTGGGTATTTAATACAACCCAACCAAAAAAATAATCAAATGCCTATAAAAATCCTAATGTTGGGCCCAAGGCCCAATTCCTTTTTCCATAGTCCAAATGAGTTAGCTTCGATTGAGCCTTAGGCCCGACCCGTCTACTCCCAAATTAACCTAATTACCTACAAAATCACACCAAAACGCGTAAAAAGGAACAAATGCAGGTAATAATGACATTAATTATGAAACTAACATGCAAATCGCACAAATAGGCCTAAATTAACACAAAGAAAATGCGAAAATCAAGAAAAAATATTTGACACATACGCGATCGCATATGATATTGTGATGATCATATGCAATCGCATATGATCATATGCGATCGTATATGATCATTTGCGATTGAAGCAAACAATGAGAAAATCACATACGCGGGCTTAAAACGTAATACAGATCACTCGGCAATCAAAAGAAATCAAAATAACATTTTTAAAAAATACGCGATCGCATATGATATTGAGGTAATCATACGCGATCGCGCATGATCATATGCGATCACATATGATATTGGGATAATCATACACGATCGCACATGTTGTCACGCGCGAGGAAAGAAAATGCGAATATAAAATCAATCAGCAGAAGCACGGGGAATGAACCATACTTCAAACATACACGATCGCACATGTTGACGGAAAAGAAAACATGCACAAAATATCAAAATACGCAAAAACCATACACCAAACAATAAACAAAATCAATTTTCATAAGAATTATACATGGATATCATGAAAAATCACATAATAACAATAAAAAGAGATGGATTTACTAACCTCTCGTAGATTCTCCTTAGATCCGAGTGTAGGGGAGGAAGAAATAGTCTGATTCCAAGTTTAGGGGAGTAAAATCGCTTAAGTCTAAGTGATTTGGTGAATTTATTTTAACCCTAATTGCTTAGAATAATCCCAAAAAACCTAATTAAGAGAATTAATCACATTTTTGGCTGCCTAAAATTCGTAGGTCCAAAGTCCAAAACCCTAAAATTCCAACCCCTGCGCAGAATGGAGTTCCAAAGCTTTTAAAAAATCTGCCCTAGAGACATATGCGATCGCGTATCCTAACATATGCGACGTGTCACAAACATACGCGATCGCGTATGTTTGTACATATGCGGCATGTCATAAACATATGCGATCACGTAACACCCCCTAAAATGGGCCAGAATTGGCCCAGAATGGCCCAGAATAATCCGAATCAACCCGGAGTGCCCCAAGACCAACCCGAAATGGTCCCGAATCATCCTGGATTCGATTCGAGTCAAGACGGTCCAAAATTAAGGTGCGACACTGATGTTAGCCTGTGTCTTCTTCAGTTTCTTGACTACAACATTATAAGGCTGAGCAGCCTGATTAGCTAGTTGCAGAATTGGAACATTGCTTGGACCAGCCTCGTCCCTGGTGGGCCTAGCCTCGGTCGGCTTTTTAGGAGCTTCTAGCTTCTTCCCGAGGTTAGGAGGAGTGAATACCTTTCTGCTATGAGTCATGTTATGGACTCGTGAAGACATCTTATTAGCACCTAACCCTTTCTGCTGCTTGGGCAATTTTGGTGCTGGCTTAGCTACTTTGGGAGTTTCGGCTGACTTACTCTTGTTAGAAGACTGTGCTTCCGATGATTCTAGCTTGGAGGAATTCTGAGTAGCTATTGACTCATCCTCTGAACTGTTGTACCATATGTCAATGGCACTAATCTCGAATCCACTGCCAGGGCAGAATGTAATAGTAGGTAAGTGAGAAATCTTCCAACTTCTGAGGGAGAGAAGGAGTTATAAACCAAGGATAATGGCAACCCTGATTGGAGCATGTAAGTGCGGTTAGCTTTGTGATAGTTTGGCAATGGGTTTGTTTTGGTTGATGGCTTAGATTTCTCAGGGTCCTCAATCTCACCAGAGTAGATGAGGTTCTGAATGACAAGTCTGAGAGAGCAACAGTCATCAATGTTGTGGCCATGATGCTGATGATAGTGGCAATAAGTTTTAGTGTCCACCGAGGCTGGGGCTAGTGTCTTGAAGTTTGGTTCAAGCGGTTTGATGAGCTTGGCTTTAAGGAGATGACCAAAAACCTTGGAAAATGGCATTCCAAGATATGAGAATCTCTTGGATGGACTAGTGTTTTAGAGTATGGGGTTTGGTGTTTGCACAACATTGATGTAGTGTGGTTTTGGTGTTTGCAAGGCATTGGCATAGTGAGGCTTTGGTTGTGTTTGTGTGTAGGTGGTGGTTTTGGTTTTGATGAAGGAAAGCTCCTTTTTCTTACCCTCAGTCTACTCGATGCATTGTCCCACCGAGTAAATGTCCTCAAAAGTGTGGAACGTCTAATACTTCAGCTTATCCTGGTAAAGTGGCAGTGACCCCATGATAAGCTTGTTAATCATGTTAGATTCAAATGGCTTTTGTCTAACCAGAGCAACTTTGTCCATCCACCTACTGAAGTTATCCATAAAAGATTCATTGGCTTTTTGTTTAACCATTTCCAAATCCATTAAGGTTACATCAAATTGAGACTTGAACCCATACTATTTACAGAAGGTAGTATAAAGAGGCTTCCACTCAATCGTGGTTGCCTTGTTCAAACTACGATACCAAGCCAGCGCTGGTCCTTCCAGTGAGATGAAGAAGAATCTAACTATCTGATCATTCGGTAGGTCTGTAGTGCTCATCAGCATGGTGTAGGTTTTTAGATGATTCTTTGGGTCCCCAACTTCATTGTACTTAGGAACATTAGGGAGCTTGAACTTGGCAGGTAGCCCCTTGATAGCCCGGACAGAGAACTCATCAAAATCCAGGTCAGACCCCATGCCTTTGGTCTTCATGATGGTCTACATCTGTTCAATCTTCTATTCTAAGATAGTGTTCTTAGATTTTTGAACATCATGCATATGGAGTGAGACATCATCATCGGTCTCCATGTTGTATAGGTTGACACCCTTCCTCTTTTCCTTGATCAGAGCTGGTCGGGTGATGAATTCAGCATGACTAAGAGCCTTTCGGATCTATTATTACAGGAGAGTCTTGAAGTCATCATTCAATAGCTTGGCCACAGACTGGTCGATGAGCTTTTGAACTGCAGTAAGTGTGGCCTCATCCAGTGTTGAGGTAGCAGGGGCAGATGATGATAAAACAATCTTGGCATTTTGAGAGTCTGACATGGTTCTATAGATGGCAGAAAGCATTAGGATGGATGCATGAGTATGCATATGCAGTTGCACGTGATGCAATACATAGGATGTATGCATGACCTATGTTAGAAAATAATGCGATGTCATGGCTACGATAAAATGAGTTAGTATGTGTATGCATGAGTGTACGTGATGCATCACGTAGGATGTATGTGTGTCCTATGCTAGGAAACATCCAGCGTTATGGCTACAAAAGCAAAAATTTGATAGGGGATTGCATGAGTATGCATGTATGCATGTTTGATAGAAAACACAAAAATGGTTAACGAACACGTAGCATGCAATAGCGCTCCCTTCCAACCTTATACCTCCATGAGATTTGGTTAATCCAAGTTCTCCTATCCTAGGTGGGACACTAACCTGGAGTTACACTAGGAACTCAAGGCATGATTCTCTTAATAAGGCAAGCAAAAGGGTTTGATCGTTACCTGATCATATGAGGGATTACAGTGAAAATCTGACAGCATTTTGACCTAGCTATATTGCTATGATAAGTGAATGCAGATGAAATTGGCATGAGGTTGTGTAACCAAATGGAATAATGAAAGGATTTTGACTCTTAGCAGAGCAATGAGTATGCCCATGGAATAAGCGTAAGGTTACATAACCAAATGGAATCATGAAAGGATTCTGACTCTTAGTAAGAGCAATACGGGCATGATCATATTGTAATGATAAGAGTATGCCCGTGGAATAAACATGAGGTTGTGCAACCCAAATGGAATCATGAAAGGATTCTGACTCTTAGTAGAGCAATACGAGCATGATCATATTGTTATGATGAGAGTACGCCCGTGGAATAAGCGTAAGGTTATCCCACTAAATGGAATCATGAAAGGATTCCAACTCTTAGCGGAGCAATATGGGCATGATCATATTATTATGATAAGAGTACACCCGTGGAATAACCATAAGGTTACGTAACCATACGAAATCATGAAAGGATTCTGACTCTTAGTAGAGCAATACATGGGAGGAAAATAGGTCGGGTCTATGGAAATCCATACATATGATAAGGCAAAGATCCACATAGTATATAATAAGGGTCCTAGGTTGGAATGTTGCTAGGCTTACTACATGGGCTTTAGTCCAGTTTTGAGAACAGGCTAAGGTCCCTTGCTACGTTATCCATAACCTATCCAACCAAATGGAATCATCGATATAGGACTATACCTCATGTCTATAGGAATCATCGACGGTTATCAGTACAATGCAGCGAATGGTGAAGGCAGATTTGCTTTTCCAAGGAGTCGAATGGAGTCTAGGGTACTCACTCATCCACAATCACCAGTTTGACATAGGAGCTTATGTGGTGTGTACAAACACGGACTAGTGTTGTGATGCACACAATTAATCCAACTATGATGGGAAAATTGATATGGAAACTCTTAGATGCCACCACTCTTTCGTCGTGATGTCCCTAGTGGAGTCACCACTGTGAGCACCGGTTTTTGCCAACTACCTAGAGCGAGGCTTGCGAGGCTCACGGATCAGGGACCGCACTTAGAGCAAAAGCGCAGTCTTCCTAAGGGGTTCCCCCAAGGAATGATATGGACTTGAAAGAGTCACAAGGAGTTGCCACCGGATGGTTCTGGATTGGTCCAACCAACCCATAACATGAGTGCTAGTTAAACCCTTTAGAGATTAGGTTTGGGTGGTGGAGATCTATTTCTATGAGTTTCCAAAATCGATTTTACCATTATAATTGGAATTAATTATCTTAAGCAGGCAAGCATATAAGTGTAAATGTAAGCACACAGCGCAACATGCGATTTGACATTGCAAGGTTGCACGTAGAATGACATATAATGCTATATGACATTTGGATGATATGACATATGCATGGCATGCAAAATTGTGATAAAGTAACATGGCATATGCATGACATATGAATGTGAATGATATATCATATGTATGATATGACAACAAAGCATGATATGTTAGCATAAAATCATGGCAAATAACACGTATAGCATAATATGTTTAGTGTTTTTGGATCATGTTGGCATTTGTAGAATGCGTGATGTATGCATAGCATACGAAGTGAGTGACATGGCATATGCATGACATGTGAATTTGAATGATATATCATATGCATGATATGTAAGATGGCATATGATATGACATATGCATGGCATGTGGGAAGGATGACATATCATATGCATGACATGTGAGATGATGTATGACATATCATGTGTATGACATGGCATAGTGAATGGCATACCATATGCATGATATGTGAAATGATATATGACATGGCATATGTATGACATGGCATAGTGAATGGCATATCATATGCATGATATGTGAAATGATATATGACATGGTATATGTATGACATGGCATAGTGAATGACATACCATATGCATGGCATATGAAATGATGTATGACATATCATGTGTATGACATGGCATAGTGAATGACATACCATATGCATGACATGTGTAATGATGTATGACATGGCATATGTATGGCATGGCATAGTGATGCGTATGTGAATGTGTATTCAACATAGTATATATCATGGCATATGGTATGGTATGTGGAATGTTATGGCATAATGGCATGCCATGGCATATTGGTTAATCGCAAGTATTGTTTTATGTATTGGTGTATTTTGCGTATTTATGTATTTGTATGTATATGCATACGAAATATGGTATGTTATGGCATGGCATGGCATAGTAGTGTGTGATGTGTCATATGACATGGCATGTGATATGATGATATATATTTTAGCAAATATAAATCCATCCACGAATAAAAATACCGAAAGGCCGGTGAAAAGGATCGAGGAAATAGGGGTACAAATGGGATATTAAGGGGAATTATTACAGAAAAAATAATAATTCTATCCTATTACAAAAATATCCTTGCATACATATTTTGGGACGTTAAGTAACGTCCCCTCCTCCTCGGGTGAATTTTCACCTCAGACGACACGAGCCGAAAATGCACGAATGATTAATATGCAAAATAAATAAAAAATTCCTTAGTAGCAAATGAATTTATCATTTATTTGATTAGTCCAATGCCATATAAAAGCATGAACCAAGATTCAAAATCGAACAATTATTTGGTAATAATTACGTGAATTAACACTAGCCGGATCATGAAAATTAATTTTATAAAAATAATTTTAGGTAAATTTATTTTTATTTGATCATGGAAAATTAAATAGGAGGGCTAACATTACATAAAAATTATTGGATATAGCCACTTGACCAATTAAAATCCAATCCTTTCAAAAAAACCATATTTATACGAGTAAAAATGGCTTTTTATCGTAGAAAATTAATTTTGAGGCCAAAATTAATTAAATGTAATTATTTTATGATAGATCAAGAATATTTGAGTTACTGTAAAGCATCAAATGCCATTGAAAAAAATCAAAATACATCAAAATATGGTTCAAAATATGATTTTTCTGAAAATTTTCCAGGGGATGTGCGTCGCGCATCAAGCAATGTACGCTGCACATAGATTGTGTGTGGCATACATGGCATGATGTGTAGCACACATGGCTTGTAAATCTGCAAGAAAATCAAATCTGTCAGTACATAAATGATCTACAGACCAAAATAAGCAACTTTAATGAAGACAGTACCTCATTTTGAACACGAATCGACCTCCGTTTTGGATTTCAAACAATTAATTGGGAAATTAATTTAAATAATTAATTTTAAGGCTCAAATCAATTAGATCTGAACAATATTTGACAGATCTAGAACCCCAAAAACATGGACAAGCCTCTGGAGTTTCTAGAAAAATCAAATTTGAAGTGGATCGGGCGAAAAATAGTATTTTCTGTGAAATCTGGGATCCATGTGCGCCGTACATAGATCCATGTACGCCACACATAGGCTATGTGTGGTGCATATGGTAGCATATGTAGCGCACATGAGTTGAAAAATAGAAGAAAAATCAAGAAAAATAATTTTAAAGTTAAAATTATTTTAAATCTAGCATGTATATGGTAGATCCAAAACACTAGAGGCATAGGGGAGCCTTTAATGTTGCTGAAATAGCAAGATCGGGTGAGAAACTGATAAAAAACGGGAGAAAAATGACATTTTTTTTTGAAATCTAGAGCCTATATGGGCAGCATATAGGCTCATGTGCGCCATACATGAGCTACATGCGGTGCACATGGGTCCATATGCGCAGCATATGGCCCGTAAATAGTAGCAGAATTGAAAAATAACGAAGAAAATGGAAGATTTACCTTTTGCTAGTAGGTCTTCCTCCTTGATCTTCATTCCAATTGTGCTTAGGGAGCC
The DNA here is from genome assembly GCA_948192965.1 of Dalechampia spathulata. Classification (NCBI taxonomy): domain Eukaryota; kingdom Viridiplantae; phylum Streptophyta; class Magnoliopsida; order Malpighiales; family Euphorbiaceae; genus Dalechampia; species Dalechampia spathulata. The sequence continues at coordinate 6,030 of CANYBF011256053.1, read as the reverse complement.
TAACTAGAGCTAATTTATCTCTAAATCCTTAGAATTTAATTAATTAAGTGTTTAATTAATTTTAGTAGAATTTTGGCAGAGTTTTAGGTTGCTTCTAGAGCAAATTTCAAACCCTTAATTCAGACCCCAAGCTCTATATTTATAAAGCCAAATTAAGGCATGGAAAAAATGTAATTTTCGGGCTATATTTGAAAAATTTTAAGGGAATGTGTGGGGCACATCATGTGATGTGCGCATCACATAGCCCATATGCTGCACACATAGTGCTATATGCGCAGTACATCACCTCTTGACCCATCATGTAGGGCCCACTATGGTTGCATAGGGATGTGTGCCCCATGCCAAATAAGCATCATTTTATGTACCAAGGCATTGTGTAATGTGGCACACATCCGGTTTGGTCCCAAGAAGGCTCCTGACCAACCGTCTTCTAAATGCTACATGCATAGCATATGGTGCTATATGCGCAACATATAGCATTTTGACCCTATGTGCACTGCCTCATATTCTAAGACATTCTAAGACATTCTAAGACATTCTTATGAAGAAAATTTTTTCGGATTTGGTCCCGAAAAGGCTCCCGAGCAAACATCTTTTCCTTTCGAATAGTGCATGCATGCACTATTCACCCTATACGTATTTTGCCTCGTATGGACAAAATGGAATGTGTGCGACATGCCAAATATGCATTATTTGACACTCTAAGGTATTGGGAAATGTGGCTCATATCTCGTTTGGTCCCGAAAAGGCTCCTGACTAAACATCTTTTTAGGCTATATGCGGTGCACATAGTGCTATACGCAGTGCATATAGCATTTTGACCCTATGCGTATTTTGCCTCATATAGGCAAAATGTAATGTGTGCGACATGCCAAATATGAATTATTTGACATTCTAAGGTATTGGGCAATGTGGCCCACATCCCGTTTGGTCCTGAAAAGGCTCCCGATCAAACGTCTTTTTAGGCTATATGCGGTGCGCATAGTGCTATGCACGGTGCATATAGCGTTTTGACCCTATGCACGCTACCCCGTATGAGTGAAATGGGATGCGTGCCATATGTCCACGAAGATGCAAACAACATTTTGAGTCATTTTATAGTTTTGAGTTTTGCTAAATTCGGCACCGAACGATGAATTCCACTAACGGGCTTATTTTAGGGCCCACGATGCTATTTTGGCCCAAAATGGGCATTCGGTGTGCCAAAAGTCATGCCTTGCGCAAGCCCTAGTGAAAACATGTTCTGTGTGCACATAACACTCAAAATAGGCTAAGCCGAGTGGTGGGTCCCACCAGTGCCTTTGGTGGGCCCCATAGTGCAATGGGCTCGAAAGGTGGCAAGTAGCATGCCAAGTTTTCTGCCATGAGTATAATGTATTCCATGTGTATAGAATACATAGAATAGGTCAATAGGGAAGGTAGGCCCTACCTGTGCACTATTTTAGGTGAATAGTGCCAAATACCCAAAATGCAATATTTTGCATTTTGTAAGCTCTGCCTCACATAAGCAGGAATAAAGTGTGTTCTGTATGTATAGAACCCTCAGAATAAGCCGTTAAAGGTAGTGGCCCATGCCAGATGTTCTGGTGGGCCCCACCAACTATGATATGCCCTGTGCACCAGAATGCACAAGGGAAGCCATAAAGGCATATGTGCATAATCAGAATCGATATCGGAGACTAATACCGATCCGAATCAACAGAAACCCGAAACTGCACGAGTGTGAAAAGTCAGGGTCAAGAGTATGCAACCCAAGAAACTACCCTTACAATTCCCTATTTTGAATTTGACTCCAGCTTAGATTCAAAAGTTGATTCTTATCCTATCTACACTATCAATACTACCATCAAATCAGAACCTTTTGATGTTGATTTTCCTAAATCACCAAAATTCTTACTTTGTCCTTCCTCACCTCCTTTATCTCTTGAACCCATTTTCATAGATATTTCTTACTGTTTTCCTCACTTATCCTCACCATATAAAATTCTAACACCTATCTCTTCTCCATTAACCTCTTTTTCAAATTCTCTTCTTATTCTTACATCTATTTTAGCCAATACAATAAATTCTAGCTCTTTTGACGTAGAAGTCTATTCAGCACAACCTTCTTTCCCTACACCTTTAGTTACTATTCAAATTCTTCTAAATAAATAACCTAAACTAGTCTCAGTTATAACTTTCTTTGATACAAGATCAGTAACTACAATGATGAATTCAAATGTTCTTCCAAAATCTTTCTAGAAAGAAAAGATAAAATACTTCACTGCTGTTGATGGAAAAAGATTTCAAACCACTTTGATTACCAAAGAAAAGGTAGGCATACAGTTCTTTCTGAATTGTACTGTATGGATACATGTTATTTGATCCTACCTCTTTGGCAGAGACCTATTGATTGGATTTAATGTTTATTATCAAGCTGAAAAACTTCAAATCCTACCTACTAGTCTAAAGTTCAAAAGATAATTCAAGCCATACATAGAAAGTTAAAATCTCTTTTCCATGTCAAAAGTTCCTTTAGACTTTACTCATATGAAGGAACTATTAACTCCCTATTGTGCAGATTCTCACCTGTCCTTTAACCATCCCTCTCCATTATACAAAAATCTAGACTTTTTTATTTCCCTTCCTTTCAAACTCAATGAGAACCCTACTAAAGCTAGCCACATTGGCATGTCTCCTACTAATTTAGCTTTAGCTATAGCAGAACACTAAGAGCTCTTGCAACAAGGATTGATAGAACCCAAAAAGTCTCAATGGGTCTGTCAAGCCTTCTATGTTAAAAATGATCTGAAAAACTTAGAGGGAAAAAGAGACTTGTCATAGATTACAAACCTCTAAATCATTTTCTTGTTGATGATAAGTTCCCAATCCCTAAAATATCCTCCCTCATTACTCATCTTCAAAATGCCAAATAATTTTTTAAATTTAATCTCAAATCTGGTTTTTAGCAACTTGGCATTGATTCAAAAGATATACATAAAACAACTTTTTGCATTCCTGATGCCCAATACCAACGGGCAGTTATGCCCTTTGGGTTAAAAACTGCTCCTTCTCTATTTCGAAAAGCTATGATCATAATCTTTTTATCTCTATTAGATCATTATATCATCTACATAGATGATATACTCCTTTTTTCCAACCAATGCTAAGGCTCATGACCAACTCCTCAAAAACTTTCATAGGATTGTTCATTCTTATGGAATTATGTTATTAGAAAAAAAAGTCCTTCATTGGTCAAAAGGAAATTGATTTCTTGGGCATGAAATTCAAAGATGGAAAGTATCAACCAGGACCACACCTGGCAGAAAAACTTATCCATTTCACTAATTTCAATTTGACAGCTCATTAGATATAATAGTTCTTAGGGGTAATCAATTATATTATGGATTTTATCCCAAAAGCAGTACAGTATAGCCAAGTCCTTTTAGCACTTTTGAAAAGGAATCTATCCCCGTGGACCAGTGCATGCACTATAACTATTCAAAAATTAAAGGAACTAGCAAACAAAGCTCCATCCTTGTCCATCACTATTGATGATGCTCAGATAATCCTCTAGATAAATGCTAGTGATCTAGCATAGGGAGCCATTCTTTTACAAAGAAAACATGTAAAATAATCATTATGCAAGTTTGCCTTAAATATTTCAAAGATAGTGAGATGCACTATCATTCTACTATCAAGGAAATTTTGGCTATTAAATTTAGGATAAGAAAGTTTGAACCTTTCTAGCTTCTAAACATTTCATGGTTAGACTAGACAGCTTAGGTTTCCCAAAAATCCTTGATTTCAAAGGCAGGCATCTTCTAAATAAGTAATTACACCATCTTAGAGAATAGTTTACCAGATATGACTTTGAGGTAAAACATATCCAAGGTAAAGTAAATCTAGTACCTGATTTCCTTTCTAGATTGTCTAAACCATTACCAACAGTCTCTTCTCAAAAGTTCAAAACACCTTTTTTCCACATCATGATGGTTTAAAATTCAAATCCCATCAATCACCCACAATTGCCTTTAGAACTTCCCACACCTCAAGTTAATTCATGGGTATATGAGAAACTCATCACTTACTATTCTCAGCTTCTCAAACCCATATAATACGAAGTTGTTTTCCCCTGGATCATCATCCCTCAAATATCTAAATCTTATCCTCATACTGAGAATGAACTTTGGTTCTTATGGTGTTTAATGACTCTATACAAACAACCTACAGAACTCCCACTTCTTGAACTTCTCTAGTTTTTCATACCCCATAAAATAGAAGAACCCTGGCATCGGCATTTCTTTTATGCTTCCATACACCTTATCAGTGGATTCATTTATTGTTAAAGTACATTAAAGAATAAAACTTGTTTACACATCCTGACATGTCAATGGCAAGGAAATATCAGAGTATCTTTTTCTTTAACAAAAGGGAACCCTCAAAAGCTTGTCCTTCCAATTTTCAAGTAGATGCATCCATATCATATGACCCTATGGATCCAGTGTTTCAGGATTCACAGCTAATTAAAGAATCTGATCCATCCCCTATACAAGGTGCATAGGATTTCTCCTATTTTACTAATCCACAGGAGTGACTCGGATATTATAGTAGAAGATGAAGGAAATCCTATTATGATAGTGATTTGGATGATTCAAATGACCCCGATTACTGTTGCTAAAGGATGGAACATAAAGCAAGAGAAAAAGATTCTAAGTCTTTGCCATCTATTAAAGTTATTATTTTACTACCTTATTAAAGTTGTTTATCTTATTACTTTATTAAAGTTATTTGTTTCCACTTGTAATAACCACTCTTAATAAGGCTTATCCTTATCTACTTATATGGAAATTACCTATTAGCTTGTAAGATATCTTATGGATAAGGCTTAAGTCATCCTTTGCTTATATAAGTTGTAAACCTTCTTCAGTAAAGGTATTGAGTTCTCAGAATAAACTCTCTTTCTTTATTACTCCTTTCTCTATGACTTTCTTGTCTTCTTGATAGATGCCTTAATCTCAGTGATTGAGGCCTAAGCATCTACTATCCAGCTATCATCATCATCTTGGCAGGTACAATCTAGGTCATACATGTGTGGGTTGACATCCTAGATAAAATGACCATCATTTTTGGTTGTATAAATTATAATTCATGTATGGGAAAAGCTGTAAATAGAGGCTCTAAGGTAATATGTTTTTATTGGCTGGATCATAGATATAGAGTGTCTGGTTGATTTGTTTAGAGGAAGGAAAACAATCTTTACTGTCCCATCTGTCTGTTTGATAAACATGGGATCTTGTCGTTGTACTGGTTTAGACTGTTGATGAAGCTTTTTGTAATCAGTCATACATTTAGAAGGGATGAGCTTTTCAAGATCTTCTTTTGGGATTTGTCATGGTGAATTTTATTATAATAATATTAATGATGAATGGTTTAGTAGTTGTTTACAATCATGAAAAAAATATAAACACCTATGAAGATGGTTAGTTAGATACATAAATATAGAATAGATGAAAATGCTATTATTTATCCAGGTACATAAAATTTGATGGTGAGCTAAAAATATTCTACAAATGGATGGTGATTAAGATATATTAACTATTGGTTCTTAGATGTTATTAATCCTATAAATGGGATGGATAAGTAGATGAATGGTCTATCTGAAGGTAAATATATTATGATAAATTTTTTATTGACACTTTTATTATTATTTATAAATTGTTTGATAACTCTACTTAGAAAATGGAAGTTGCACTATAGGTTGGTTCATTTTTATGATGACAGGTTATGAATGTTAGATAAGCGTATTAGCTAATATACTTATATAAATTAATATCTTTTATTGAGATAATAGTTATTTACTTGTATAGCTGGAATTATTGATGCATCCCAATTATATTATGATTTGAGGTGAATGGAAGGTCTATGCTTGTGCTTATTTACCAAGTAAGTAGGTTTTAAATATAGTAAATCATGAATGCTGATCAAGTATATTGGTAGATATACATACATACATACATACATACATACATATATATATATATATATATA
>CANYBF011255791.1:0-20510 GCA_948192965.1 Dalechampia spathulata | reverse complement strand
AACCATGCGGAATCATGAAAGCATTTTGACTCTTAGTAGAGCAATATGTGGGAGGAAAATAGGTCGAGTCTATGCAAATCCACTGACATGATAAGGGAAAGATCCACATAGCATGCAATAAGGGTCCTAGTTTGGAATGTTGCTAGGCTTACTACATGGGCTTTAGTCCAATTTTGAGAATAGGCTAAGGTCCCTTACCACGTTGTCCACAACCTATCCAATCAAATGGAATCATCGATATAGGACTATACCTCGAATCTATCCGTCATGAGTCATCGATGGCTATCAGTATAGTGCAGTGAGTGGTGAAGGCAGATTCACTTTTCCAAGGAGTCGAATGGAGTCTAAGGTACTCACTCACCTACAATCACCAGCTTAACACGGGAGGTTATGTGGTGTGTGTAGACACGGACTGGTGTTGTGATGCATACAATTAATCAAACTATGATGGGAAAATTAATATGGAAACTCTTAGATGCCACCACTCTTTCGCAGTGATGTCCCCAGTGAAGTCACCACTGTGAGTACCGGTTTCTGCCGGGGCCCAGAGCAAGGCTTGTGATGCTCACAGACTGGGGACTGCACTTAGAGTGAAAGTGCAGTCTTCCTAAGGGGTTCCCTTAGGGAATGATACGGACTCGAAAGAGTCATAAGGGAGTCACCACCGAATGGTTCCGGATTGGTCCAACCGACCCATAGCATGAGTGCTAATTAAACTCTTCAGAGATTGGGTTTGGGTGGTGGAGATCTATTCTATGAGTTTCCAAAATTGATTTTACCATTATAGTTAGGATTAATCATCCTAGGCAGACAAGCATACGAGCATAAATGTAAGCACACAGTGCGACATGCTATTTGGCGTTGCAAGGTTGAACGTAGAATGACATATAAAGCTATATGGCATTTGAGTGGCATGGCATATGCATGACATGCAAAATAGGATAAAACAACATGGCATATGCATGACATGTGAGCATGAATGACATATCATATGCATGATATGGCAAGGTAATATGTATATAAGCATATAACATGGCAAATAGCATATTGCATTATGTGTTAACGTGTTTGGATTGTTTTAGGTGTTGTAGAATGTATAGCGTATGCATGGAATATGAAATGAGTGGTATGGCATATGCATGACATACAAGATAGATGACATGGCATATGCATGACATGTGAAATGGATGGCATATCATATGCATGATATGTGAGGTGATGCAAAACATGGTATATGCATGACATGTGGCATGTATGACATACCATGTGCATGGCATATGACATAGATGGCATATCATATGCATGATATATATGCATGACACATTATGTGCATGACATACCATATGCATGATATGTGATAGCAATATATGCGTGTAATGACATGGCATAGTGATGCGTATGTAATACGGTGTGATATGGTATATGGCATGTGACATGGCATGGCATCATGGTATGTGAAATGGCATATATATGCATGGCATATGGTATGGTGAATTACGTATTGTATTGTGTATTGGTGTATTTGGATTGCGTATTGGCATATTTATGCGTATAAGCATACAAAATGTGATATATTATGACATGGCATATGTATGGCATGGCATATACGTGTGTGATGTGTCATATGACATGGCATGTGACATGATGACATGTATATTTAGGCAAATATACGAATAAAATTTTAATGGCCGGTGAAAGGGAGTCAAGGAAATTAAGGGATACACACGAGATAGGGGGAATTAATTGTTACAAGCTAATAAATAATCTACCTTATTACACAAATGTCCTCGCATATATAATTTCCCGGGGTATTAAGTATTACCCCCTTACTCCTCGGGTTTGCATGATCTAAAATGCACGAATGGATTAATATGCAAAATAAACAAATAAATTCATTAGTAGCAAATGAATTTAGGATTTATTTGACTATTCCAGTGCCATTTAAAAGCAAGAACCAAGAGTCAAAACCTGATAATTATTAGGCAATAATTATAAAAATTAACATGAGCTGGATCGTGAAAATTAATTTTGTAAAAATAATTTTTGTCAAAATAATTTTTATTTGATCATGGAAAATTAATTAGGAGGACTATTATCACACAAAAATTACTGGAGATAGCCACTCAACCAATTAATTCCAATCCTTTCAAAAACTGCATTTTATACGAGTTAAAATGACTTTTTATCGTAAAAATTAATTTTGAGGCCAAAATTAATTAAATGTAATTATTTTATGACGTATCCAGAATATTTGAGCCACTGTAAAGCATCAAATAACACTAGATCTGTCAAAAATACAGCGAAATATGATTTTTCTGGAAAAATGTGAACTATGCGCGTCGCGTATCAGGATATGTGCACCACACATAGACTGTGTCTGGCGCACATAACATGATATGTGGTGCACATAATTGGCAAATCTGTCAGAAAATTAAATCTGTCAGTACAGAAATGATCTACATATTAAAATACGCAAGTTTAATGAAGACAATACCTCATTTTAAGCATGAATCGACCTCCGATTTTGCAAACCAAACAATTAATTAAGTAATTAATTGGAATAATTAATTTTAAGGCTAAAATCAATTAGATTTGGATAATTTTTGACCAAGCATATGGGGAAGCTACTAGAGTCACTAGAAAATTAAGATCCAAAGCGGATTGGGCAAAAAATGGGATTTTCTGTGAAAAACGGGAGAAAATCAAAGATTTTTCAGCAGAAACCCTAAATCCGACCCCGATCTAGGTAGATCGGACCCGAAAATTGAGTTTTGCTTTGTGGATTGGCATCTAACTCATGAAAAATAATTTTAAAGTTAAAATTATTTAAGATCCAGCAAGTTTTAAGGCAGATCCAGGACACCAAAGGCATGGAAAGGCCTTGAATGCCATTGGAGTGGCCAAATCGGGAAGAAAACTGGTGAAAATAGGGAAAAAATGGCTTTTTCTTTGAAATCTGGGGCCTATATGCGTAGCATATAGGCCTATGTGTGCCACACATGTGCTATATGTGGTGCACATAAGACTATATGTGCATCATATAGTCCTGAAAATTAAGCAAAACAAAGGGAAAATGAAGAAAAATGAAAGAATTACCTTGTAGCAAGGACTTTTCTTCCTTGATCTTGCTTCCTTACGCGTTTAGGGAGCCTAACTAAAGCCAATTTGTCTCTAAATCCTAAGGATTTAATTAATTAAGTGTTTAATTAATTTTTAGGAGAATTTTAGCAGAGGTTTGGCTACTCTCAGAGCAAATTCGGGATCCCTAAAATTGTGCCCGAGCTCTATATTTATAGAGCAAAAATCGAACATGGCAATTTTGTAATTTTTGGCCCCGGGTTTGAAAAATCAAAGGCTATGTGCACCACACATAAGGTTATGTGCGCAGCATATAGCCTATATGTTGCGCATATAGTGTGCTATATGCATAGCATATAGTTTTAGACCCGTCGCATGGGGCCCACTGGGGTTGCATCGGGATGTGCGCCCCATGCCCTATAAGCATCAGTTTGTGTACCAAGGCATTGTGCAATATGGCTCACATCCCGTTTGGTCCCGAGAAGGCTCCCGACCAAACGTCTTTTCTATGCAACATGTGGTGCACATAGGGCTATGCGCACCACATATAGCTATGTGCTCCGCCCCATACGAGCGAAACAGGATGCGTGCTATATGTCAAACAAGCATCATTTGACATATGAAGACACTTTGTAGTACAAAGTTTTTCCGGATTTGGTCCCGAGAAGGCTCCTAACCAAGCATCTTTTTTTATGCAACATGCAATGCGTATAAGGCTATGCGCACCATATATAGCTATATTCTCCACCCCGTACGAGTGAAACGGGATGCATGCCATATGTCCAGGAAGATGCAAACAATATTTTGAGTCACTTTGCAGTTTTTAGTTTTGTCAAATTCAGCCTCGAACGACGAGTTTCCACTAATGAGCTCGTTTTAGGGCTTGCAACACTATTCTAGCCCAAAATGGCATTCGACATGCTAAAAAGTCATCCCTCGCATAGGCACCAAAAAAAATGTATTATGTGTGCACAGAACACTCAAAATAGGCTAAGTTAGGTGGTTGGCCCCACCAATGCCTCGATGGGCCCGAGAGGTGGCAAGCGGCATGCCGAGCGCTCTGCCTTGCGTAAGGCAGCAAGTGGGATGTGTTCTATGCGTACAAAACACTCAGAATGGATTACAATAAGTAACGGGCCCCACTAATGACTGGTGGGCCCTATAGTACAGCGAGCCCGGAATATGGCATTCAGGATGCCACAGGATGTGCCTCGCATAAGGCAGCTGTGAAATGTATTTTGTAAGTACAGAATACACAGAATAGGCCAATAGGGGTAGCGGACCCCACTAGTGCCTAATGGGTCTCACAGCGCGATGGTCCAGGAATGTGGCATTTGGCATGCCAAGTGCTGTGTAGTGAGTATAAGGCATTCTGTGTGTACATAATGCACAAAATAAGTCGATAGAGGTGGTGGGCCCCACCTATGCACTATTTTAGGTGAATAGTATCAAAAACCCAAGATGCCATATTTTGCATTCTGTAAGCCCTGCCTCGTGTAGCCAAAAATAAAGTGTGCTCTGTATGCACAGCACACCCAGAATAAGCTAATGAGGGTGGCGGGTCCCGCTAGATGTTGTGGTGGGCCCCACCAACCAAGATGTGCCTTGTGCACTGGAATGCACAGGGGAAGCCACGGAGGCATGTATGCATAATCGAGACCGATATCAGGGACTAATATTGAGCCGAATCAACAAAAACCCGATATTGCCCGAGTGTGAAAAGTCAGGGTCAACATCCGTTCTATTAATAACGGCTTTACTTATAACTGTAACTGTGCTACTATACAGTCAGGTTGCACCTCTAATAAGCCATTCATCTATCCTATTTCCTGAACTAATATTAACGGTGACTATCTCAACCCTACAAACACTTTATGGCTTAATGCATCCGCCACTGAATTAGCTTTCCTCGGATGATAGTCAATCACACAGCCTTAATCCTTTATCAATTCGAGCCAACATCGTTGCCTTAAGTTTAATTCCTTTTGTGTGTCCAAGTACTTCAAACTCTTATGATCGGTATACAAATAACATAACTCCCTATACAAATAATATCGCCAAATCTTCAATGCAAAGACAATGGTGGCTAACTCCAAATCATGGGTCGGGTAGTTCTTCTCATGTGGCTTCAACTATTTCGAAGCATACGCAATTACCTTCCCCTCTTGCATGAGAACACACCCTAATCCGTTGAGTGAAGCATCACTGTATATCATAAAGGCGGTGCCTGGCGTCGGTAAGGTCAAAATTGGAGCTTGAGTCAAACACGCTTTCAATTGGTCAAAGCTCTTTTGACATTCATCTATCCATAGGAAAGGAATATCCTTCCGTAGAAGGGTCGTCAACAGCATCGAAAGCATTGAGAAGCCCTTAAATATCCGGCTAACCCCAGAAAACTACGGATCTCATTAACGTTCCGTGGAGTCGGCCAATCAAGTATGGCTTCGATCTTGCTCGGATCCACCCTAATTCCCTCAGCTGAAATAACATGCCTTAGAAATGCCACTTTCTCTAGCTAAAAATCACATTTGGACAATTTACCATATAACTGTTTCTCCCGTAGCCGTTGCAACACTAACCTCAAGTGCCTATCATGATCATCTCGAGTCTTCAAATACACCAGGATATCATCGATAAACACGACTACAAATTGATCCAAGTAATCTGTAAAGACTGTATTCATTAATGCCATGAATGCTGCAAGTGCATTCGTCAGTCCGAATGGCATCACCAAGAACTCATAGTGACCATAGCGAGTCCGGAAAGCTGTTTTTGCTATACTCCCTCCTTGGACCCGGAGTTGGTGGTATCCCGATCGCAAGTCAATCTTAGAGAATACTATGACATCTTTCAACTGATCAAACAGATCATCGATTCCGGGCAAAGGATATCTGTTCTTGATGGTCACCTTATTCAACTGTCGGTAGTCAATACACATCCTCATTGTGCCATCCTTCTTCTTCACAAATAATACCGGTGCGCCCCATGGTGAGAGACTCGGTCTAATAAAACCCTTATTTAATAATTCTTGCAACTGTATCTTCAATTCCCTTAATTCTAGTGGCGCCATATGATACGATCTCATGTAGATCGACTCACTACCCAGTAACACTTCTATCTCAAACTCTACTTCTCATTCTGGTGGTATTTCTAGCAATTCCTCTGAGAATACATCCCGAAAGTCACATACCATCGGAATATCAGCTATTTACACTCCCCTCTGTCTTATAGCTGTTTCATGAGCTAACACTATGTTGCAACCCTATTGCAACAATCTCTGAGCTGTCACAGCTGAAATTACTCTAGCGGTTACTGATGACACATTACCTCGTATCACTACTATATCATGCTCTGACTACTACAGAGTTACTATTTTCTGATGATAATCCATTACTGCCTTGTACCTGGCTAACCAGTCCATACCCAAAATAATATCGTACTCACAGAACGGTATTTCTACTAAATCTTCCATAAAGCACACACCATGAATGATCAATGGACACTATCTACACAGCTTATCGACTACCACATCCCTTCCTAAAGGACTTGATACCATCATCTCATAGCCTAATCCCTCACATGGCATATTAAATATTCAAGAAAATCCCACATTAATATAAGAATGGGAAGAACCGGAATCAAATAAAACTAATGCATCATGATTGGAAATAAGTACATTACCAATCACCATATCTAAGGCATGTTGATCATCCCATTGCACTAAGTTATACACTCTGGTAGGAGCTCCAACAGTCTAATTAATGGACCCCTGACTGGTGCCACGAGCTCCAACAGTTTGTATGGGTACATGATTGTGTATTAAGTGGTGGAAGAAAGTAACAGTGTGGCATTCATACATCATACATGACATACCCTGGATGTACAATCATTCATTCATGCAATTCATATTGGTAAGCAACTAAATTAATGTATAATCATTCATTCATGCAATATCCAATATGTTTAGCAGGTTTGGAGTTCCAAAAGCATTCATTAATGATCGAGGGACTCATTTTTGCAACAAAGAAGTAGCTGCCTTGTTTTGAAAGTATGGAGTTAATCATCATATGACCACATCATATCATCCACAAGGGAATGGACAAGCTGAAGTTACAAATAGAGAGATCAAATCCATTCTCAAAAAGACAGTTAGCCCCAATCAAAGAGACTGGAGCAAGCAATTGGATGATGCCTTATGGGCATATTGGATGACATATAAGACCCCACTAGGAATGTCACCCTTTCAGCTTGTGTATGGAAACCATGCCATATACCCATAAAGCTTGAACATCGTACATACTGGGCAATGAAACAGTCTAGCATGTCTTTGAATGATGCAGGAGTTCATAAAAAATTACAATTGCAGGAATTGGAGGAGATACAGAATAATGCTTATGACCATATGGGGAGCTACAAGGATAAGGCATAAAAGCTCCATGATAGGAAGATTTGGCACAAAGAATTTCATGTAGAGCATATAACTGTGTGGTGCTTTGCACCCATTTACTACTGTAGGTCTCGAGACTCATCTCCCATTGGGAGGGTATTAATCTACATGATTCCTTAAAGGAATCCATCATCATTCCTTTGACCTAGTATGCCCAGAGCTTATAGCTCTACTCTCATCTCTCACTTTCTTTTTCCCTATCCTTTCCCTTCTTCAACACCATGCATGTTTATGAAAGCATTCATACACATATACATCATGTCACATACTTAACCCATCAAAGAAAGCCATAAAACCTCAAAGCAATAACATAGCAATAAGGAGCATCCTGTTTAGACCTTCCTTAGGTCTTAAGGCATAGAAATAAGCCATAACCATAGCAACAAGCATAAACCTAGTACAAACTTGAAGTCCAACTAATTCTAGCGTAGGCTTGTAATCCCATCTCTATCGATCACCATATTAAACTCTTAGTTCTCATACCTCCTAAGCCACTAAGAATGCCTTTCCTATGAATTATAAGGGTTAAGAAGGTTTAAGAATGCTAAAGAAGAAAGAAACTTTTAATACTTATCCTTTAACTCGTCAAACTTAAGTCACGTGCGGCCGTACTGCCTCTCGTACGCCCGTACCGAACTCAAGCTTCTTGACAAACTAAATTCCTGCGAGGGACAGCACACCCATACCCCATTTGGTACTCCCGTACGTCCACAATTCACCTGACAAACTCAATTTCCTGCAAGTTCCCGTACGGCCGGACAACCCTGTGGTACGCCCGTACAATCTCCAAGACCCTAAGACCCCTCATCTTCCTTGTTTGGTATGCCCGTATAGTATCCCGTACGTCCGTACCACTATCATTCTTCCACCTAAACTCTTTCTACCCTCATTCCCAAGCACCTAAGTCATAATTCAAGCATAAACACTTCTAAAAGCTCAATCACAACATACTAGACATGGTGTCTGCCCCTTATACTACCAAGAAATCTCAATAAGGCGGTAACACCCTCTCTTCCCATCATCGTCACGTACACATGCTTCACGTGAACATGCATGTTCAAGTAAGCAACATAACATCTTCATCACCAAATGCATCAATACATATATATATATATATATATATATATATATATATATATATGCATATACATTCTATTAGTCATATACATTCATAGTACAAAACAACCAGGGTCTCTAATGCGAGTGTGACATAAGTTAATTCACTTTTACAGATTTTTGGATTGGCGTGAAAAAGGAATTTGACTTAAAATAAAATTGGGAAACTTAAGAGTTTTAGGCATTAGGGATTTCACTTCACTTAAAACTCTTTCCCTCTTTTATTTTACCGTGTACACTCTTCCCATCTTTAACCTAATTTCATTTTCTTTTCCTCCCCCATTTTTCAGCTTGCGATTTCTTTCCACAATGGTGCATACAAGAGCCACTTCATCTAGCAGTGGATCAAAATCCAAGAAACGAAGAGGTGGCAAAGACCCAATTGAAGTGGAGGATGACGCGCCACCTATGAAGAGACCAAACGCATTCACGCCGCCACCTAAGCCCACCATGGACACCGAAGTCACAGGCTTTAAGGTTTATATAATTTAAGTGAAATTATATATGCACCTACATATTTATCATTTTATATGTTTTGTAAATAGTTATATATTTTTTAGAATTTTAAAGAATCTTAATTTGTACTTTTTATTTTATGATGAAACCGATGAACATGTTTATATATAATTATTTTAATTTATTTCCTATTCTTATATTGATCTTAATTTAAGTAGAATTGTATACACACCTACATTTTTACCATTTATGTGCTCTTTAAATAATTACATGTCTTTAATAGTGTTAAAGATTCTTATTTTTTACGTTTTATTTTATGATAGAACTTATGAATATATTTGCATATAATTATTTCCATTTATTTCATGTTCTCATATTGGTCATAATTTAAGTGGCATTGTATATGCACCTACATTTTACCATTTGATATGCTTTTTAAATAATTACAAGTCTTTGGTAGTTTTAAGAATCTTATTTTGTACTTTTTATTTGATGATAGAGCTAACAAATATGTTTGTATATAATTATTTTCAAGTATTTCATGTTCTCATATTGGTCACAATTTAAATGAATTGTACAGGCACCTATATTTTTATCATTTTATATGTTTTGTAAATAGTTACATGTCTTTGATTAGTGATAATTCCAATGATAATTCCAATGAAATTCTATATGCACCTTCTCTTATGCTTTTCTAAGGTGCGACATGCTTCCTTAGAATAATTAATGATCTACGATATATGGAAACCACTGATTACTTTATAAAGGATTTGAAATCCCCTTATGGAATAGGCACCATATGTTCGGTTTAGAGTGGTTTGGCACTAACTCTTGTCTATGTCCACTTCTCCTAAGTTTCAACTTAGGGTTCCACTAAATCCAATCAATTACAATACAGAATTCACAATTGAATCCTAAGCCCTAGTGTTTTTTAGGCTCACACTCAAACCTTTATAGAAATCAATCTCATAAACTCTCAATTACAAATTAATGCCCAAACATTAATCACACACCAACCCATAATAATAAAACCTAACTCTTAGGTTGTGGGAATACAATAGAATGAGAGTTTACAATTGCTAAATACATAAAATACAAGTAAACTTACTTGTTCTTGATAATGGAAGCTCAAAGGAACGATTGCTCTGCAAAACTAGCCGTTAGGAAGAAAGATATGGAAGTTGTATATATAAAATAGTCATTAGAAAGGGTTTAAAACCTTTCTACAAAGTCATGTACGGCTGTACTTATCTTTGTACGCCTGTACGGATTTAAAAATCACTTTGGAAAAATGGGAGGGAAATGCGGTACGGTCGTACCAATATTGGTACGTCTGTACCAAAATAATTTTCCTGATAAGCCATTTTCCTACGAGCTCGCGTACGACCGTACCACCTAATGGTACGCCCATACCATAACAGGTTTACTAACAAACTAAATTCATGTGAGCAATAGTACCCAGTACCATGCTCAAGTAAATAGTACTTACTTGGTACGATCAGCCGTATGGCCGTACCACTTATCAAAGCAATTTGGTACGCTCATACCAAAACAGGTACGCCCATACCAAATACATAAAAATGATAAATAACTTAAATTGACTCATACGTGACACACATATTAAAACCTTGGGTTTAATAGGATGCATAAAATTATATATATATATATATCAGTGGAATGCATTACGGAATCATAAACCCCACTTTGTGTATTTACATTTACTGCCTTATACATTATTTTAAACTCATAGACAATCTTTAATAGAAACCTTCAATTGAACCGAGTCCTTGCCATTAAAGGAAGTCTTACTGAACTGGTGCCTGGGGATCCGTGCGTTCCATCCATCTATTAACCTGCGTCCATCAAATGATGAACATTGAGTATTTCACTTAGAGGTGCTTTTAATTATAATATAGAAAAACATAATCATTCATATATCATGTATAAAACAAATCTCATAATTCCTTTCATCATATTTATAACATCATCATAAAATTGCATAAAATACTTTTCTGAACATTTCAGATTTATCCACCTATATATGATTTCTATATTACTCATATCTTTATTCAATAATATCAATACCTTATTAAGTTTATTATCATATTACATAGCCCTGGTCTCTTGAAACATTACTTTTGAACAATGTAGTAATATCATATATACTACATCAATCATAATTTTACATCCATTAATAATACATCTAAATTTATTAATAATCTAAATTACTTAACCACATAGCCCTAACTAATATCATTAATTTCATAACATTTCAAGGTAAAATAAAATCCTGTAAGCATTCAAAAATGCCATTTTTCTCTTAATCACATATTCCTTTAATTCGTAATTCATAATATAATTAATCATATTAATTATATTCTTTACCAACATTCAGCATAAATGGCATCAAAGAATAATAACATATATTTTCATCACATTATCACTACTTATTAGCATAAACTCCTATAACTGTATTCCTTAACTTCTAATATATAAGTATGTTTATCGCATTAGGATTATCAATAATTGTTTGTGAATGCATCCCTAACACACTTCATCATACCATAACATAATTCATTATTTAATATAATACCTATATAAGTACGATTATGGTACAAGGATCATTTTATCATCATAATCATTTTACCTATTGAACATAAGTTCGAATCATTTCATATAGTAATCATTATATAATAATGTAAAGTTGCATATATTATTAATATCAATCTATTATGCACTTTCCATTATTTTTTTCCATATCATTACATATCATCCTCATGAGAATGTAATCATATTCACCATATCTTCCAACATAATATTTCATATAAAAACCATTATGTTTATGTATCATTTATACATGTGCACTCGTAGTGCTTTCATTATATCATCCACTGAACTTTCATAATACATGAATGAAAAATATTATCTATGAGAATGATTTCATGTCATGTTTTCTCCCTCTTATTTTCCTGTATCATTTCATTTGCCCTTTTTACATACTGGGCTAATTTATATCATATGCATGCTTGGTACTGGGTCTTTCATTTCATTTCATATTATTACTGGGGTTCAATAAACTGGAACCCATTTCATATTCATTTCATTCTATTTTTTTTATTTATTTCCCCATAGAAATTCATTTCATAATGCCTAAGTACCCTTTTCATTTATTATTTCCTCACTACCGCTCATTTATTCCTTCCTTATTTCTTTATATCATGTCATGATAATGCATATGTCAATTGATGCTTCATGACATGATATGTATGCTTTATACCATGATGCTATGATGAGAAAATGTAATCATAACGCATCAAGCATCATCCATTCTATACTTCACATGTTTCATTCATCATCCATCTCATATGTTCATTATCATTAAATAAAATGGAGATCATCTCATAACATAAGAATATTAACTTATCAATCATTGACCCTGATTAATAGGTCATGATATTATATCCAGCAACTATTAATCATAAATGCCTATTCATACCAATCATAGCACATCACAGGTATAACACCTCATTTAATATAATAACTTATTATAACTTATATAATAAGTTATAACTTATTATAACAGATATTATAACTTATTTCTTACTAACTTATATAATAAATATCATTATTAATTATGATATTCATATCATTCATCAAAACTTAACAAATCACCATATTCATACTTCTAGTTTTGTTATCTATAAAATGATAGATCCTAGTATCATAATGCATCATTTAATTTCTTTTCATAGTATTCTAGATCTATCAACTATCAATTATTATCATAAAATAATAACATCGTAGTAAGTATATACTCATTATAAAATTTCTCTATAATGTAAACATAATTTATCAACCTTAATTTCTCATTATAATATAATAACACCTCAAATAAAAAGATATTCATCATATACCTTTTCTATAATTATGTACTTAAGTTTTCATCCTTAATATAAAGTATGTATAATATAGAATTCGTAATATGTATCATTGATTACCCATATTATAATAAAATAATCATATGAAATAAAACATGAAATAAGATGTTAATATTAAGGTAAGTTCATACTTACTTGCTGATCCACTATTAATGCATCAGCAAATTAAATAGTACAAACCTCTTTTCGTTTCCTTATTCAATTTCCCGATGGAATGCTTTGATTTCCCTCTTCAAAAAAACTACTAAAAATCAAAATAAAATTTGATCTCCTTTAATTTTTGCACATGTTCTTCTCACCAAAGTCTCTTTAAAGCTTCATACTTCATCTCTCACCCAAAACACGCATGCATGTTATGATCTATCAAAGAAATGGTATCTAGATATCTTTTGAGTTGCGACTTCAAAAGGAAAACTCATGATTCTTGTGATTTCAATCTTTATCTTGAAAAAAGAAGATAATATGCTTCAGCCTTTGTGAAAATAAAATAAAAATGGGTATATTTTGGCTTAGCCATGAAGAATACTCTTATATCTAGCTTTGAACTTGAAGTTCAAAGAGAAAAGAATAAGAATAGGTTACGGTTTAGGTTGTTTCTTTGCAAGCATTTCATTTTCTTCAAAAATAGATGAAAACAAGATGCCTTGAACCAACATCTTAAGCTAAACGCATGGTCTTCATCTTGTACATAGAAATTTAGAAGAAAAACGTATGAGGAAGATGAATGGCATACAGTTTTCATGGAGGTAGAATGAAGAAAGGAAAAGAAAATAAGAAATGAGCCATGGAAGAAGGAGAATATGGAGAGCATTTTCGGCCTTAAGAGAAAATAAAAGAAAAACATTGAAATGCCTTATGAAAAACAACCCAAAGCCGTAGAGAATGTAGGCATATTTAGGGCAGTCTCACATTAGTTATTATACACCCTCTCTTATGTGATCATTACCTTTAAAAACCCTTAAATATGTATTTTTATACATATAAACCTCATTTTCTTCCTTTAAACCCCTCAAAATACGTATGGAATACCTCCATACATAATAAATACAAATTTAACATCTTAATTATCATCCATCCATATTTAATTTATCAATATATTCTCCATAAATCAATTAAAATATCATTTTACCTTTCTCTCTCTATCCACTATCACCACTTTCTATACTACTTTTCCAACTTCCTACATATCTTTTTCAATTACCCACACTAAATATTTTATTCATTCTACTTTTCCATCTTTCCATACCAAATAAAATACAATTTCCTAATTTCCACATATTCAAATCTATATTATTAAATTCCATCTTACATATACATTATTAAATCATTTTCTTATTTCTTATTTCCTTTTTACATCATATCTAATTTAACCTATATTATATTCATTCCATCACATGTCTAATTAATACTTTATCATTATTTCAAATCCTTATATTAATACTCATTTATACACTCCATTATTCAATAAACCCATTTATGACATCATCATACCCTGTTATGACATTATTAATAAAATTACTAATTTTGTCTTTTCTAATATTTACATATCATTATATACTTTCACTAATGTATTATAAATTCATAATTGTCCATTCTTAATATGATTAAAATCATAATTAGCCTTATATGACATCATGCTTACATCATCATTATTCTTTTATGATATCATAAATGAATTCCAAATTTCATTATACTTTCTTTTCTATAATATTAATATTATGTTAAATAAATCATCTTAGACATACCTCTTTAAAAATATAAAGTATTTTCAATATTTAAACCATCAATTAATCTCTATATGTATATATTTACACGTATATATTCCATACATATAATTTATTTATACAATCCCTAATCATACATAATTATTAAATTATGCATACTTTAAATTCAATTATAATTTAGCTTAATTCCTCCATTATATGCATTTTCATGCATATGTAAATTATCATGCCTCGATATACATGCATTTAATTGATCAACCTAATTTTGCATGATCAAACTTATTTTTCACATTCGACTTAATCTACTATCATCTTATCATCATTCCTTGATCCCGATAAAAATTTTTTGATCGTTATCATATATTTATAAAATATCACCTTGAAATGCGCATTTTTCCATAATTCTACATCATCATCTAATTTTGATCATATAGGGAATAATTTTCACCATTCAAATCATTAGTACTATACGCACTAAAAATTAAGGATGTGACACCTTCATTTTTATATGATTTATAAATACTTCCATGTGTTTCATGGTTTCAAAACATCTTATTTTATACTTTTTATTTGATGATGGAATTGATGAATATGTTTGTATAGACTTATTTTCAATTATTTTTTATTTTTATATTGGTCATAATTTAAGTAAAATTGTATACACATCTATATTTTTAGCATTTTATAAGTTTTGTACAAATATTTATCAATAGATATGAATATAAAGGTGTTCATTTATTTATTGTAAACACAGTAAATGAGAAAAAGTAATTAAAAATATATATAATTATAGTTTTCTTGAAGAAAGAATAAGTTTTCCACTAGCATGTCAATGAAGTGGTATAAACAGTGTAAATTAGATGTTTTTGTTTTCCCTAAAATCCTAATGAAATAAACATCAATGGAAAACTAACATATTCATGCAGTTCCTCTTTTTGAATAACATAGAATAACTATGAAGAAAATGAGTATTAGTCTTCATTATATAGAAATTTTACTCCATGTGGGATTATTTTGAGTGGTTTTATATCAATTATTTCCTCTCTTCTTTCTTCTAGAGGTGTAAAATTAACCCCAAGATCAAATGAAGGTATGTCTTATTTAGCTTTGATAGTTTTGGATTTTTTGAGTTGAGGTTCTTTCTCTTTTATTGAGTTGAAATTCATTATGTAAGGACTATTAAAATGCTTTCCTCTCCCTACTACCCTTTTAGTTCTTGATGATTTTTGTATATTTCATATTAATTTTTTAAAAATTGGAAAACTGTGAGGAGTAAATATATCTTACATAATTATTTACCTTATTAGGTGGTTGTTTACTTATCTTTATAATATACACCTTCATTTGTTCATGTGTTGTGTCATACAGTTCAACTAATTTCTTGTTATCTTGTTTACATATTTTATTATTATAGCATTAGGAAAGATATATATGAATAAGAGAATAACATGTTTAAATATTGCTATATAACATGTCCAACAAGCAATAGGTAAAAAATATATAAATATAAGTAACAAGTGCACAAATTCACATTTATAGTATGAAAATAAGATGCAAACTTGATCGAGCATTAAAATGCATGTTTTTCATGTATAAAATGGTCTATTTTAGATTAAGAAAGTAGCTAGAACATTTAACTTGGTTATATTTCTATATTTTATAGGTAAAAACATGGAAAAGGTAAAAAGGAAGCCAATATGGCGTTTTTACCATATTTTGGAATCAAAGGTAGAATACAGGCCGTATGACCAAGGTTTATAGGCATAAGAGAGGGCACAAGGACTTGACTGATCTGATTTCCTATTTTTAATTCAGGATTAGATAAGATTAGATTTAGGAGATTCAATCTAAAGATAATGATCGATAATTATTTTATTTCTTTATTTAGTTTATTTCACTCCTAGAAATAGGAGACTTGTTCCTATTATAGGTAGCGCAAAATATTAGGAATTAAATTATTCTTGTTTCATTCTCTTTAATTTATTTTTATTCTTTCTTTATTTTTAATTTGTGTTTACCGCGTATGATGCTTGGCTAGGCGTTTTATTTCCCAATTAAGAGCAATATAATTAATGTATTGAAGATTAATATGAGATCAAATCATTCCTAATTTCAATGGTAAATCATTATTCCTTTTAATTCTATAAATCAATGAACCATTGTATTTCTTAGGGACGTGTCAAAAAGGGCCCTTTGTATGGTTCTATTTTATACTTATTGGTAAGTTAGTTGTTTGATCCGTAATTATCACTCAACTTGCTAAAGTAGCAATCAAAGAATTAATCAAGGTCAAAGGTGTTTAAATCTCTTTATGAATTAAATGATCTAGTTTGAACATGGCAAAACTAGTTCTTAAGTATTAATTAGAATTGAGTTCTTCTAATCCTTAATGCGATTTTTGGAAGACTGTGTGCGAAGCTGATTCCATCGTGTCTAACTAGGAATTAGAGGCGATTGTAGAGCTGCTTCCTGGTCATCTTAAAAATAAAGAAGAATTGGTTCATGCGAGGCTTTCTCGGTGTTCTATAACCGATTTGGTGATTTTTACCATTGGATTATCATTGCATTGATGATCATGATCTAGCAATAATTAATTGTGGCTTGCGATTGGGAAGTTTCTTCCTATTGATATTGCGAGCGTCTGCTGGGGCCCAGAGCGAGGCTTACGAAAGTCACGGACCGGGGACCGCACTTGGAGCGAAAGCGCAGTCTTCCTAAGGGGTTCCTTTAGGGAATGATACGGACTCAAAAGAGTCACAAGGGAGTCACCACTGGATGGTTCCGGATTGGTCCAACCGACCCATAGCATGAGTGCTAGTTAAACCCTTCAGAGATTGGGTTCAGGTGATGGAGATCGGCCCGCTTCCCACTATAGTCCCTTTTGATGTATTCTGTATGCACAGAATACATCCTATCTACTGCCTTACTTAAGGAAAAATGCTTGGCATGCTATTTGCCACTTTCCATGCCCTTTTATGCTGTGGGGCCCGTAAGGGTATAGGTCTAACTTGCTTCAGGACTAGATCGCCTTCCTGTATGGCTACAGGTCTGACCTTCTTATTGAATGCGTTGGCCATACACTTTT
Organism: Dalechampia spathulata; assembly: GCA_948192965.1. Lineage (NCBI taxonomy): Eukaryota > Viridiplantae > Streptophyta > Magnoliopsida > Malpighiales > Euphorbiaceae > Dalechampia > Dalechampia spathulata. The sequence goes on along the minus strand of CANYBF011255791.1, from coordinate 2,666 downwards.
TTGCAAAGCTGTAGATGATAGAGAAACTTCAACCGTTTCTCGTCAATAGTGACCAATTGCTCATACCTGGCCCTTTTCCATTCAGCTTCTGGCAACTGAGATTCCAGAATGATCCGAAGTGATTTCTACTCTACTTCACTTGGCAATACGGCTTCTGTCCCGTAAACCAGAGAGTAGGGAGTAGCACCCATGGGACTCCTTATAGTGGTTCTGTAACCCCATAAGGCAAATGGCAGCTGCTCATGCCAATCTCTGTGGGTCTGTACCATTTTGGCCATAATGCGCTTGATGGTCTTGTTAGCCGCTTCGACTACTCCATTAGCTTGAGGGTGGTAAGGAGAGGATCGATGGTGCTCAATCCCATATTTTTCCAGCAAGTCTGCAACTTGGGCTTGGAACTGTACCCCGTTATCTGATACTAGGTGATACAGTACCCCATATCGGCATATGAGATTCTTCTCTATAAACCTGGCAACCTGTCTTGCCCCCAGTTTACCATAGGATTCAGCTTCTACCCACTTAGAGAAGTAATCAACGGCTACTAGTATGTACTGATGCCCATTAGATGCATTAAGATGAATCTCGCCCATGATGTCAATTCTCTAAGCTGAGAATGGCCAAGGCGTTGTCAAATTCTACAATTCAACTGGTGGCAGATGACTCAAGTCCCCATGAATCTGGCATTCATGGCATCTCCGTACAAACTGTATGTAGTCTATTTCCATAGTGAGCCAGAAATATCCTTGTCGTAGGATCTTCCTGTAAAGTGCAAACCCATTCATGTGGGGCCCACATACACCAGCATGTATTGTCTCCATGACTGATTCAATATCTTTCCCCGCTATGTATTGGAGCTGTAGACCATTTGCGGTTCTTCTGTAGATAACACCCTAATGCCAGGTAAAGTTGGCTGCTAGTCTGCGTAGAGCTAGCTTATCAGTTCTGTTGGCTTCCTCTGGATAAGTTCTAGTCTTCAGAAAGTTCATGATATCTGCATAACATGGGATTTCATCTGATGGGTCTAGTGTCATAACCCGTTCTCTGAAATAGCAAGGGATCCTCGACTACTCGATAATCACAGGTTGAGTTTGACTCTGTGGTTGCTCAAACTGAAGCCAGTGTAGCCAAAGCATCGGCCATCTGATTCTCTTCACGCGGCATGTGAATAAATTGACAGGAGCTTAAATTACAGACCATGAGCTTCATGTATTCAGCATAAGGCTTGAGCCTTTCCTCTTTGACTTCCCACTCGGCCGTGGATTGGTAAATGACCAGCATCGAATCACCAAAGACCTGTACATCTGGGGCACCGACCATTAGCAATGCTTCTAGCCCGAAGAGACATGCTTCATACTCAGCGATATTATTGGTGACTAAAAAGCTCATCCACTTTGAAAGCATTATTAGTTCACCTTCAAGAGTGATTAGTACAACTCCTACACCTGCACCCCTTTTGTTGACTGCACCATCAAAGTGCAATTGCCATTTCTGGACATCAACTGTCCCCAAGTGCTCATCTGGAGATTGCCTGTATTTAGTACGACTAGAAGTAATATCTGAGTTGCTTGGTGACCCAAACCATAGCCATGCATAGCTTCTCAATAGTGTTGTATTTGCACTCATTTGGCAGTAGCTTCTTACTCAGGTAGTAGACAGCATGTTCGACTCTGGCGTCATTTTCCTGAGCCATCATAGCGCCCACTAACTCCTCTTCTAAGGCTAGATAGAGTAGCAATGGTTTTCCCGACAGAGGTGGTTGCAGAATCGACGGGTTAGAGAGATAAGGCTTTACCCTCTCAAATGCGAACTGACAGTTATCATCCCAAACCATAGGCTAGTTCTTCCTCAAGAGTTTGAAGATAGGCTCACACATGGTAGTGAGCTTAGCAATGAATCTACTGATGTATTGGAGCTGTCCCAGGAATCCCCTCACTTCTGTCTCAGTTCTGGGAATAGGCATCTCAACGATTGATTTTACTTTGTCAGGATCCACTTCGATACCCCTTTGACTGACAATGTGACCCAACAGCTTGCCAGATGTCACTCCGAATGTGCATTTCTTTGGGTTCAGCCTGAGTCCATACTTCTCAACGCACGTGAGAAATCTCTCAAGAGCAGGTGAATGTTCCTCTCTAGTAGGAGACTTCACCATCATGTCATCCACATAAACTTTGACTTCCTTATGGATCAAATCATGCAACAGCATTGTTGCAGCTCTCTAGTAGGTTGCACCTACGTTCTTCAAGCTAAAGGGCATGACCTTGTAGCAGTAGGTCCCCTATTCTGTTATGAAAGCTGTCTTTACCTTGTCTGTAACTGCCATCAGGATTTGGTTGTACCCGAAGAATCCATCAGCGAAGGAATACATAGCACTAGCAGCTGCGTTATCGACTAGCACATGGATGTGAGGCAAAGGAAAGTCATCCTTTGGACATGCTTTGTTCAGATCCCTGTAGTCTACGCAGACTCTAACTCTGCCGTCTTTCTTGGGAACTGGAACCACATTGGCCAACCATTTTGGATAGTCAACCACCTCAAGGAATTTGGCATCCAACTACTTCTGGACATCTTCCTTAACTTTCTATGCCCACTCTGGTCGAAGACATCGTAGCTTCTGCTTGACTGGCTTGAACCCCGGCTTGGTAGGAATTATGTGTTCTACGATG